>OZ037996.1:45602710-45607710 GCA_964035705.1 Porites rus | reverse complement strand
CATTATTGTTTACAATAGAACGCCAACAAACACGGTTTCCTTCATTCCATTGAGAATTCGCCTATCACTCTTCCATTTCGCATTCATTTTTCTTCGAAAACCATACCCGATCTCAGACCAAAGTGGGCAATGTCTATACCCGTTTTCAGACCGAAACGGCGCAAAACCCTACCCGTTAATACGTTGGGAGCGGCACATACCTATACGGGCTTTTATATATGGGAGTAACGCCCCCGGGGACATTTTGTTATTTGATATTTGGAAGTCTTTGTTATCTTAAAGGCCCATGTTCACCCTAGATGCATTGCGCGCCCTGTACTTACAAAACATTTCGCGTAGTTGAAAATCGCTGCCTTCAATGTGTAAAGTCAATCTTTGTTAATCTTCCACAATTCGCTAAATCTGGTTTAAAAGAAAGTCTAAACAGGTTCTTTTGGTATTTTTCTTTACATCTTTTTGGATATTTTGGTGTGGTATCGAGCCTTTTTCTTTCTGTGAGTGTTTGTTTTCACTGCAGCACTTTCGATGGCGGCGCCATCGAAACGTACGGTTGGAAGTCCGCGTCGACGGGGGTCGCCGAAGTACATTCGTCTCCGTGAATCCGTTTTTTAAATCTCTGGAGAGATGGGAAAGAAGCTCTCCGCTGTAAATTCCACAGACAGCGTGTTTGCCGAGTTCCTTCTACGTCGAATGTTGATGTTCAATTGTAAACAAACTGAGGTCCCGATAAAATCAGTTGAAAGCAAAACAATAATAATTTATAATAATTTACCAATTTATATAGCGCGTATTTACATGTGCTGATCAATAGCGCTTTACAATCATATGTTTAGAAGAAAACGAAAATACATTACCGTGAGAATAAAATAAACTAAGTTACAAACTATAAAAAATACTTCTTAAAAAGATAGGTTTTAAGTCGAGATTTAAAACTGTTAAGTGATGTTGCTTGACGAAGCTCCACAGGTAGCTCATTCCAGAGTTTCGGAGCTGCTGCTGAGAATGATCTTGCTCCCAATGTTGTAAGCATCTTTCCCTTGGGATGGTCCAATAAGAGCTTACCAGTAGACCTAAGATTATATAATGAATTCGATTTTATACTAATAAGATCGCTAAGATAAGTTGGCGCTAGGCCATAAATACATTTGAAAGTCAAAAGTAAAATCTTATAGTCAATACGCAAAGAAACTGGCAGCCAGTGCAGCTCATAAAGCGCCGGTGTAATGTGAGAAAACTTTCCAAAGCCAAGAATAAGTCTTGCTGCTGCATTTTGTACACGCTGTAATTTAGCGATCTGCACATTTGGTAAGCCAAACAATAAACCATTACAATAGTCAAGACGGCTGGTTATAAAAGCATGAACCAAAGTAATTAAAGAATCTCTCGACAGGTATTTCTTAATACGTCTCAAGTTATGTAAATGATAAAATGCCGCATTACAAGCCTTGTTTATATGATCAGTCATGCTTAAGTTGCTGTCAAACCAGGATCCAAGATTTCTAACACATGGGCTTGGACTGATACGATTATTGCCCACAGTTATGGAACACGAATCTAATTTATCAAGCTGTTGTCGTGTGCCGACTAACAAAAACTCCGTTTTATCATCATTGATCATCAACCGATCTTGAATCATCCATTTCCTCACCGCGTCAATGCACTTTTCCATAGCTTGTATAGCATCAGCTTGAGCAGTGTTGCCGAGTGGTTTAAAACTCAGATACAGCTGCGTATCATCAGCGAAACAGTGAGCATCAGGAAGATAATGTTCCACGATCTTAAACAGCTTGGACGCATATATTATGAATAGCAAAGGCCCTAAACATGAGCCTTGGGGTACCCCGCAGTTCACGTCAAAAGGACGAGAAAGAACTCCATGTACAGAAACGCGCTGACTTCTATCAGACAAGTACGATCTAAACCAATTCAGAGCAGTCCCACGTATACCAACCTCGTCAGATAGCCTCTCTAAAAGTATTCGATGATCAACAGTGTCAAAGGCAGCACTGAGATCCAATAAAATTAACATAGTGACATGTTGAGAGTTCATCTTTAACAAAATATCGTTCATCACCTTGATAAGTACAGTTTCAGTGCTATGGAATTGCCTGTAAGAAGATTGAAGCGTAGGAAAAATAGCATTTGAAACCATGTGATCGTAAACTTGATTAAAAACGACTTTTTCAGTCAACTTGGATACGTATTGTAAGTTACTAACTGGTCTGTAATTTTTGTACAGCAAATCCAATCCAGGTTTCTTCAAGATAGGATTAATAAGCCCACATTTCCAATCAACCGCAAATTCTCCAGAATTAAGAGACAGGTTGATCATTTTAGTAATGACTGGTAATAGCACATCAGCACAGCTGATTACCATAGATGTTGACATCGGATCAAACATACAGCTTTTCTTCGGAGAGCAGCCAGTCAACTTACTAACAGCACTTTCAGTTAAAGGGATAAAGCTGTCCAGTGTTCTAGTTGGTAGCGTTTTCACATAGTCAAAATGAGAATCATGCAAACAATCGGCTAGTCTGTCCAGTTTGACATGGATGGCGTCAATCTTTTCAACAAAGAAGCTACCCATTTCATTGGCTAAAACCAGCTTGTCACTAGTTGGTGGAAAAGGTACTTCATGACCTTGATTTAGCAACCTCTTTGTTGCCGAGAATAGGTTCCTTTGATTGGAGTTATTTTCAACAATAAAGTCTGAGTAAAACTTACGACGGGCTTCATTCATCAGGTAGGTTGTAAAGTTCCTCTTCTTTTTAAATTCAAGCAAATCATTGACACTTCGAGATCGACGCCATTTTCTTTCAGCTCTCCGTCTTTCCCTCCTTGAATCCCTAATATCTTCACTAAACCAAGGTACCAAAGGCCTCACTGTGATAAACTTAGTGACAAGTGGAGCATGACGATCAAGAGCCGCAGATAATGTAGAATTATAACATTTAACAAGATCATTCAGAGCATCAGGGCTGTCTGTACAAAGCGAAGTTGTAGAGAGTTCATCGCATAACAGGTTAACGTCAACCACCTTTGTCTTCCTGAAAGAGATTTTTTTCTTCGGGAGCGGTGGCCTGTCCAGGGTTAGATCACAAATCAAAGTAGAGTGATCAGAAAACAGACAGTCAGTCACAGGGATGTTAGCTAATAAGGAGTCGCATTGTCGAGTAATGATCAAATCCAGGGTGTGTCCTGACTCGTGTGTTGGCACGTTAACATGTTGTTGAAGGCCCATTGACTCAAGCAGCTCCTTTAAACAAACACTGTCTGCATTCCCCGGAACGTCTACATGGATATTAAAATCACCTGCTATCAGTAACGGTACAGATGACATTATGATATTCTCCAAAAAACTCGAAAAATCAGCAAAAAATGCATTCGTCGTGACAGGATGGTTACTAGAGTAGGGTGGACGGTAAATAATAACAATCTGAAGTTTTCGCGACTGGAACTCGACCATCCAATGAGAAAACTCAAAAGAAGTACGCTCACCAGCATCTACACGACTTGCATGTAGATTTTCTCTTATCAATAGAGCAGTTCCACCACCACATCGATCAGATCGTGTGTGATCAAACAGCTTGTACCCGGGTGGGGTAATTTCGGCTCTGCACGCATCATCAATTTCTGAGAGCCATGTAGCGAGTCAATCTAACATGAACAATGCTTTATAATTATTTAATTTAACCTATGAAGCGAGTGATATCCTTAACATAAACTTATCGTCTGGCGTATCACGATTAAAGCTCTAAAGTAACGAGAACTGTTATTAGCAAACCAATCCTTAGCAAAACCTAAAGAAAGTGTAACACAGCGATTACAGCGACAAGACTGTACGCAGTGCTGATTCGACGCTTTGTAAACACAACTTCTCGCTTATTCTCACACATACCTAAGCTTCCTAAGAATTAACACAAAATAATAGATTGAGGAATCAAAACATTTCACAGTCGAATGGGGCTTCAGGAAAATCTCACCTGGTGCTTAGACGTTTGGTATTTTTAGGACCTTCATTGTATTCATCGGACTCAACAAAGCATCCATACGCATTCACTACCAGTTTAAATTTTGAACTGCTTTTTGCGAAGTCGGCGATATATCTTCCTCCATTTAGAAAAGAATTAAAGTCTTACTGGCCTCTTTGATACTGTCTCTTTAAGCTTCCGTTAAGTCTGAGTTAAGCGTGAAAAAAGCTAGTCTTCCTCGCAGTCGTTTTTAGTATCGTCACGCAACGCTCTTCAAAAGTGGAAGCCAATCAAAACACTGCATTTAACAAAAGAATAATTTCAAAACAAAAACACAAGCGCGCAAAGCCGTTTGGGTGAACATGGGCCTTTAAAAGGAAACTTTTAGGATCCAATTATCGCCGACTTTCCCCCGAGAAGTGGTCCTGTTCTTGTAGTATTAATAGTAAATGTGGTGCTATTATTTGTAAACTTCGAGGCCTCTTTTCTCGATTTCAATTGTACGCCGAAAGATGTTATCCCTGAAAAGCCCTGGATGAAAAGCCAACGCGCAGATACCAGTACATCCATGAATAACCCTTATAATTGCCTCTTAGAAAGTTAGGGACTCAATTTAGATGGATCAAGTGCCCATGTAATATTGTCGGCTTAAACGCCTAGTGTTAGATGTTGTCAGAATGTACGTACGTCAGTCATAATTTCCTATTTATTCCTTACATTGATCAAATAATGTTGACAAAATACCCGGGACAAAATAAAACAGTAAAAGAATGAAGTTTGTACCTGTTAACCTTTCTATCAAAAGTGATGAAAAACAGTGTAAAGTACCTATTGCTGGTTTTCAGTGTCACGACATTCAAAATAGATCAAAATAAAAATCAAAACCGTTGAATAGATAAAGTCCAAAATCTGGGGAAAGGAAAGGAGGTACATATACAAAGACCTTTCCTAAGACTCAGGTCAGAGGAATATTTCGTATACGAGATATCCAACGAAATGTTTAATTTACCCAAACTTACAGAGATTTGT
>OZ037996.1:45592710-45597710 GCA_964035705.1 Porites rus | reverse complement strand
TGCGACAACTCTGGCACCGTCTTCTTAAAGGCGTGCCAGGTAGTAACAGGCAAAATGTGCGAATATAAGTGCTGCGATAAAGACCTGTGCAACAATGTCAACAATGACAGCAATGTCAACAATGTCACCAATGTCAACAATGTCAACAATGGCGACGCGCCCATGGTCAGCATTCTCTTGATGGTGGTTTGTACCGTAGTGGGATTTTTCCGTTAAAAAGAGCGAGAATGTAAAGTGATCAAGAAAAGCTGCTTTCTTACCAAGCATTTTGTGAGAAGTTTTAGGTCAAGTTTGTAGTTTGTGTTAAAGACAATAGCACGTTTAAAGAATAAGGTGATCCGTAATTGACTGTATTTCTCAGAATCTTGAAAAGGTTTCTTGTTGTTTTTGTCATTTCTATCGAACTTAACTGCTGCCTTAATTGTAACATCTTAGTAGAACGAATATTAACAAATCCAGTTTCACACCAAAGTTTCTATTGATGCATTGACCATTTCCCGATCAAATCATTCTGATGGATATAGTGATAAGTTGTTATTCAAACAATTGTATAATCAAGTTCAGGCGTTTTGCATTTAAGTAGTAGCAAGAGACTATAAAGGGGACAGAGAGGGCATCCCCCATATACACCCTATTCCATAGGTAATTCGTCTCGAGTTATTTTTAACACCACAGATCTCAAGGGGGATTAGACAACAGCCAATCACATAGCGCGAATGTGTTCCGCGTGGATGACCCACGCTGAGAGCCACGCGTCCTTCACGAAATGACGCAGAACAAAATGGGGGAAGACGCGAAGAGCGATTTTGCTATTCCTTTTGTCGACGAAAACGACTACAGCGAGATTTCTGCGAAAGCTGTGTCAGCGAAACCGAAATTAAAAAAGAATCGCCCTTCCTCTCTTGTATAGAGCTAACAGTAGAGCAGGGAAATCCTTAACACACTGAATATTCTCTCAGGATCATTTATAATTTACTGTTTGAAGAGAGCAATTTCTGGTTTGATGTTTATTTTTTTCAGTCTTTATATCGATTATTCCTATCCACTTACTTTGTCAATTGTAGGCGAACCTTTCTAAAGCTGAATTTCAAGGGACCATATTCAAGTTCAGAAAGAGAAATAAAATTTCGTCGTTGCTTATTTACGTCCTCCATAAAACGCGAAATTAAGCATTTTCACGTCGTAGTCGTGCAAAAACGGGAAAGAAATGAACAAAAAAGTGTGTTGCACGTGCGAAGTTGTTGTTTTGCTAATTAACCTATTGTTTTTTTGGCGTTCTAGTTGTCGTCCGCGTCGTTGGACTTTAAACTCCCTAAATTGTACAAACGACCGGTTTCAATAGACCGGCGAAATTTCTCATTTTATTAAAGCACTGAGGTTACGACAACTTCGAGTTAAACTGATTTCACGGGTTGTCAAAGAGTCCAGCGATTCCTTTTTCCCAGGTGAGCGCCGACTCATCTCGCTTCAATATTCAGGAATGCTCTCGATCTTTTTACGCTTTCATTGCCTGTCGTCCGACATGTTTTGCACGGCGTTTGGTCATGCGAAACCTCCACGAAACATCCACGCCTCGCGCAAGGAAACTTTATCCCGATTCTAAAAATAACTCGAGACGAATTACCTATGGAATAGGGTGTATATGGGGGATGCCCTCTCTGTTCCCTTTATAATCTCTTAGTAGTAGACATACTTTTCAAAATTAACCCTTTCGGAGCTACGTGTGACGGTAAGGATTTTGTGGTAAAATCATCGTTAAATGCTAAAACTGCGGCGTTGTTTATAAGGTTGAAATAACAATTATCTTTTGTTGTTGTTATTAGAAAAAACGAATATTCGAAGAAAATTGTGTAAAGTTAAATGTCACATACTGATACAATTTTTACGGTCAACAGTTCACTACATGTGTATGGAGAGGAATACTGGACAAAAATGTTATTGGATCGTAGCATAAGGTGCATTATATCGAATTTGCCTCTGTACTGTCTTACCGTACCCGGTATGCTGTTATGTCGTACTCGGTGATGTTGTATTGTAACCGGAACACTGTATTGCTGGTTTTCAGTGTCAACGCCATTCAGAATAGATCAAAATCAAAACCGTTCAATAAACAAAGTCCAGAATCTGGGGAATGAAAGGAGGTACATATACAAAGACCCACGCCAAGATTCAGGTCAGAGTAATATTTCGTATACGAGATATGCGACGAAATGTTTAATTTACCCAAACTTATAGAGATTTGTATGGAGACACCATGCTGGTGCTCACCTGGATGAGCTCCAACATGGCCGACGGAAACCAACAGAAACAGGTCTGCTACCGAGTTTTGCTACAAAAGCATGAATTTATTCTTCGAGAAACTCATAAACATTAAAGTAATACTTTTTCTAATACATGAACTTTTTAGATAGCAGAATTTCCTGAAATAAGTCATTTTTTTTAACCTACATGACAGCTCTCTTGGCCGTCATGTAAATGCCGCGTCACGCAAAAGCTTACAAATTCAAGCGTACTCTATCACAAAACCAAGAACCCTTTTGAAGCGAAAATTTGCATGAAAATTAGTTTTTTTAGCTTCTCTAATGCACCGTGAAAGTAAAATCTCGGAAGGATCGATAGTTGTTTAGCTTGAATTTTAGTGACGTCAAGTGAAAACCAACGATTATCGTACTCGGTAACCTTATATCGCAACCAGAATAGTATTGTATCCTACTTTAATGCTGATGTATCTTACCCGGTAGCCATAGATCGTAACTTGTATGCTGTTGTTTCGTACTCGGTAACCTGATATCGTAACCTGAATGATATTGTATCGTACCCGGTAAACTTATGATCGTAACCTGAATGATGTTGTATCGTACCCGGTAACCATAGATTGTATCCAGGAAATTGTTATGTCGTATACCGTCACCGTATATTATAGCCGGGATGCTGTTATTTCGTAAGCGTTAGTATCATCTCGTAGCTTTCTTTCAAGTCGTACAAGGTGAAAATGTGGTAAGCGGCTTTCGGGCAACCGCCCGGGCATTTGACTTTTTTGAAAATTATTGTTCAAATTCCCCCCTACCCAGGCCAAAATGCCGTTAAAATGCCCCACACTACGGTCCATTCAGGTGATCAAATGCCCTCACCCCGGGGACATTTCACATGGACATAAATGACAGAAGGACGGCAGAAACGCCTTCAGTTGTCGAACAAAATCTTTATAAACACAGCAAATAATTCGCATTCAATATAAGTTTTACTGAGAAACACTGTTAGCGTATTTACTACAAACAAAAGTCTCGTGCAAAGCGGCGGAAATCGCTGCCACTAGGTCACTGAATGCTCAGCTTTTCTTCGTGTGTCATGCAACATACAAAGCGCTCTATAAAAAAAATCCCACGTATTGAGAGAAATTATGGTAGAAATTATGTCATTATTGCTTACAATAGAACGCCAACAAACAGATTTCCTTCATTCCATTGGGAATTCGCCTATCACTCTTCAGTTTGGCATTCATTTTTCCTCGAAAACCATACCCGATCTCAGACCAAAGTGGGCAAAGTCTATACCCGTTTTCAGACCGAAACGGCGCAAAACCCTTTAACCCGTTAATACGTTGGGAGCGGCACATACCTATACGGGCTTATATTATATATGGGAGTAACGCCCCCGGGGACATTTTGTTATTTGATATTTGGAAGTCTTTGTTATCTTAAAAGGAAACTTTTAGGATCCTTCTATCGCCGACTTTTCCCCGAGAAGTGGTCCTGTATTAATAGTAAAAGTGGTGCTATTATTTGTAACGTCGACGCCTCTTTTCTCGATTTCAATTCTGCGTCGAATGATCTTACCCCTAAAAAGCCCTGGACGAAAAGCCAACGCGCAGATACCAGTACATCCATGAATAACCCTTATAATTGCTCCTTTGAAAGTTAGGGACTAAATTTAGATGGATCAAGTACCCATGGAATATTGTCGGCTTAAATGCCTAGGGGTTAGATGTTGGCAGGATGCACGTACGTCATCCATAATTTCCTATTTATTCCTTACATTGATCAAATAATGTTGACAAAATAAAATAGTAAAAGAATGAAGTTGTACCTGTTAGCCTTTCTATCAAAAGTGATGAAAAACAGTGTAAAGTACCTACTGTTGGTTTTCAGTGTCACGCCATTCAAAATAGATCAAAATAGAAATCAAAACAGTTCAATAGATAAAGTCCAGAATCTGGGAAATGAAAGGAGGTACATATACAAAGACCCTGGCTAGCATTCAGGTCAGAGGAATATTTCGTATACGAGATATCCGAAGAAATGTTTTACCCAAACTCAGTATAGAGATTTGTATGGAGACGCCATGCTGGTGCTCACCTGGATGAGCTCCAACATGGCGGACGGAAACAGAAACATCTGTTACCAAGTTTTGCTACAAAAGCAAATTCTTCGAGAAACTCATAAACATTAAAGTAATACTTTTTCTAATACATGAACTGTTTAGATAGCAAAATTTCCTGAAATAAATCATTTTTTTAACCTACATGACACCTCTCTTGGCCGTCATGTAAATGCCCCGTCACGCAAAAGCTTACAAAATTCAAGCGTACTCTATCACAAAACCAAGAACCCTTTTGAGGCGAAAATTTGTATGAAAATTAGTTTTCAGCTGCTCTAATGCATCGTGAAAGTAAAATCTCCGTAGGATCGATAGTTTTTTAGTTTGAATTTTAGTCACGTCATGTGAAAGCCAAAAATAGGCAATGCAGATGATAATATTAAACTCGTGTTGCCAATTGGCTTATCGTAAGAGCATACCCTCGTTTCGTTAATGCAAATAAAATGTGGCTCTGACATTGATTGACACATGATGTCGATAATGACGGCAGCTCCAGAAGTTTAAAACCGATAGCATGGTTTCGTTTGTCGTCAGTCGTGCCCGTGCAGGGTGGAGCATCACTGAGTTATAGAAGCAGACTACAGACACTGTGCAAGATGCTTTCTTCAAAGTTGAAGTTTTTG
>OZ037996.1:45586912-45590010 GCA_964035705.1 Porites rus | reverse complement strand
CCAGGAAGTTTTCTGAACGTTTCACGTTGCAGTCATGCAAATCAACGGCAAGGAAATGTACAAGAAAGTGTGCTGCAATTAGACCTATTGTTGTTTTTCACAGTTCTGGTCAAGGGCATCCAACTTTTAATTTTTCACATTTCACTCACCGGGTTAGGCTATTTTTCGTAGAGAGTAAAATGGAATCCTAAAATTTTCGGATTCAAAAATGTGATGAAAGAAGGTATCTGAAAAATTATCTCCTTCGTAATACGTTAAATTGCATCTAAATTTTTTCGGGAAAATAATTCTGAATTCCTCGTAATTTCGAAAAGACCCAAGTTCCTCTAGAATGGCCGAACACTGAGATGCAAATTTTATAGCGCCACTTAGAATGCATTTCTATAGAGCTAAAAGTACTTTATGAATAGCCACAGAAGCGTTTTCAATTGAAAGTATTTGAGGAAACAGTCGTTGGGTGGCCCTGTCTCATTGCCTTCTCCGCTTAGCATTACACGATATATTTTATATTTAGTATGAGCGAACTATAAATCATTAGCTTCGCTTTTAACCCTCCTGACTAAATTTATGTAAGCGCTGTTTAGAATGCATTTTTCGATCAAAAGTACTCTGGACAGCCTTAAATGTGTTTTCAATGCATTTAGGGGGAAATCATCGTTGGGTGCCCCTGAGTTTTGAGAATAATAATAATAATAATAATAATAATAAAAGATATCGCGCACATAAATTTTACTTTACGATATCTTCAGCTGTATCTTCTATTCAGCTGCATAGCGTGGGCCAGATTTTGCCTTTTTCCTGGGCGGAAAATTCTCGTCCTCCTTCACCAGTTTGGACATCATATTATGGAGTAAGACGTTGTTAATCTAAGCAAATAAGTCTGGTAGAGTCAAGAACCTATGCAAGCGGTTGGACGAACAATGTGACAGCAGCTGAGACAGCGAACGTTAGAAGAATTCGAACTTGAAAACCAGGGCTGCCCTGTTGAAAACTTACGGACGGTCCCGCGATCGCCTTTTGTTTTCTGGTCAAAACTAGCGCAGCGAACCTTCGGTCAGTCGATTGACCTAGAAGCAAATAGAACCATCCCTCCCATAGCAAGTGCTGCATTGGTGCGCGAACGCGGTCGCTAAGCTTGAATATTCACGTCGCGTATTATACCTGGTCGTTTGCGGTCATATCGAAGCGTAAAGGTCAACAGTGGTTGTTGATGAGCGAGCAATTATTGTGCAGTTGCGATAGGTTTTGTAGAGCAAGCGAGCCAGAAGCAGGAGCACACGTTACCTGAAGATTAGCCGATGGTTATTTGGAGCGGATTCGTCGATTATTCTCGAATTCATAGCGCTTCGTGTGAAGGCGCGTGGAGATGGTCTGTTTGTTTTGTAGCCAGCCTTTAATTCTTCTTTAGTGGATAGTACCTACAATTTCAAAACTCAACAAAATGCCACTTAAACCGGCCAGGAAAGACAAGGATACGTTCAGTTGAAGGTATCTTAGCTTTGTTTTGTTATATTTTGACTTTTAGACTGTTTTAGTCGATGGGAGTTTCGACGACTCATCGCATTAATTTGTCCATGTGGATATTAATATATTCATTCAGTGACACATACTACGTCTGGGCCGCCTGTGGTGCAAGGTGAAATTATGCTAATTTCAATCACCATCATCTGTCTTTTTTATTTTTGAAAAAAACATCTCATGCGTCTTTCTGTTTCTTCGAAACTTCAAAATTAGTTTTCCCTCAGTTTTTATTGTTTACCTTGTTTTGTTTTAGAGAGAAAAACGGAGAAAAAACCTTACAACTAACCTCAATAAATTTTGTTTACATGCGGTTGCCGAATTTGCAACGCATTGCGCGAATCGCCATGGCGCGTTGCACCTGAGAAGCAAAGTTTAAAGAAGTACAACGCCACTATATCAATATATATCAATCTAATTTTTTGTTATGTTATGCAAAACTTATCCCCCTCTAACATATGTAAAAATTGAGGTTAAGAAGTGTTAAGCTTTTGCAAACGAAACGGCGAAAGACGATTAGGTGATAGTTAGTGGAAGGAGGAGGTATTCAACACTTAGAAATTAAACTCAAATTTTGGCATTATACGACCAACAAGTTTGACTTATAAACGTACGGACACAAACATATGAAACTGTTTATTGATATTGTTATGAAACGAATTTATCTGTTTAATATTGTAGCCTGAAATTACAGAAAGAAAATAGGATTTCCGGTTTGCAAAAAGGAAAATTTCGCCGGCCTTCAAGCGCACCGGAAGCGCGGAAATAGCGCTCGTGCCAGTCCTACTCCGCATCACACATTAAATGAAGAGCGGAGCGCTCGTTTCACCGCCCAACATTTATCCGCCCTGCTCTCATCTTTACTGGTGTCCGCCATGACGTCATACAGTAGTTTGACGTCACGGCGCATTTTTGTTTCTAGGCAACATTCGACTGAAAGGGATTTCGAATTCCCATCAATGACCAAACCACTCACGAAGAGCTGTCTTTTCATCGTCTGAAAAAAAATGTTTACTATCGGTGAATCTCAAGCCATTTCTCATGCAAACAGAACAGCAAACACAAGAACGCCGAATTGTCAATCCTCGCAGGGGAAGATTTGACACTGAAAAATCCTCTGGAGCGAGAACGCCGACTTGAAATTCAACGGCGCAAGCAACAAAGATGGATGGAGACGGCAGCAACAAACAGCGGAGCAGAGAGAACATCACTCAATGAATTTCAAATGCTAAAGTTCTTTAAGAGCAAATAGAAGCGATTTTGGATAATTAGCCTTATAAACATATGAGCGAACATCGCTGTAACAAAACACGTTTTGCTCGCAGACGAGTTTGTACCGTATCGTCCTAGACTGTTGGGCTTCTATTCTTTACATGTAAATGCGATGAAATGCTTTTGCGTTGGGTTTTCGCTGTCCAAACTGCAGTCATTCTTCTGAAAAATATCTTTGAATTCATGTTTAATAAGGCTCGAACGTTTTAATAATAAAATTTCGCCATTTTCCCTGTGTGTTCCACGTGGCCTAGTGGTAAAGCTTTCGCCCGGTCATCGTTAGGCTTTTGTACATTATGCTAGCATTT
>OZ037996.1:45541912-45576912 GCA_964035705.1 Porites rus | reverse complement strand
AGCATTGAAATTTTCATTGAATTTTCTTTATGAATACGTAATCAATGAGAAGAATATTATTATTGATTGCCCTGTTGAAATTTTTAATAGGCCATTTCCGAGTTGCCTTAGATCTCAGTTTTAAAGCGAGGATAAGTGTTCCCTGCTAGCAGGGAAGGATAAGTGCAAAGCCATTGATGTAAAAATGATTTCTTCAGCTCAATGCAAACTAAAGCTCATTTTTACAAGAAAAGTTTGGCACTTAGCCTCCATCGTTTTGAGAGTGAAAGTTTTTGGAACTCGAAAATGGCCTACTGCTTTTGAACTTGCAAACAATGAAAAATTCCAGGGAGTAAATGTGACAGATATATAGGTGCATTCTGCAAATATATCCAGTCCTAATATTGTATCCCCTCGCTTCCGGCCGTTGACCCTTCTCGGATCCGAACTTCCAGTTGCAAGTGTTGGCTTGTCCGCAAGTCCGTCGAGAAAACCAAAGTAGAGCCGGGAATGGTAACTGTACTCGCGAGTTTTACCTGGCTTAAAAGTAGGGAAACAATCAGGGCCCAGTTGCTCGAAGCATGGTTAGCGTTAACCAGCGTTTAATACCTTGACAACGTATTGGTTTTGATACTGCTTAACCAATGGTTAAAGCAAGCCATGCTTTGAGCAACTCAGCCCAGATCTCTAAAGAAAACTATTGTGAGCTATTTTAAGAATCATCGAGAGCTCTTAGCTCAGGGCTTTCGGTTCCAGAAACGTATCCAAGATTCGTTAAATCCATCAGCGACAGTTGTCCCATACAAGTTCACTCCCGAGTGTATCAGTAGCCTGCGTTACAGCCGGTCCACCACGCATGGTGTAGACATTTTTTATAGTATAGTCCTCAAAACAGGAGGTTTTGTGTATTCGCGAAGAAGGCCATGTATAAGGAGTGCGTTCTAAAAAACGCAAGAATAACTTTAGGGGTTCAAATTAAATTCTTTGGAATTCTATTAACTATAGATTTTACTATGCCCAAAGATAAATATGTTCATAGCTAGTGTCCAAGGAGATTTTATACCTTTATCCATAGCCTGTTCCAACTGGTGTTCAGATGGTGGAGTGCGGCGCGCCATCCCCGCGATCTGAAGGCCAGCTGGAACCTAGGCTAGTTGCTCCAAGACCGCTGTAGATATCGGAAGCTTTCCACTCTTTCTAAAAGTCACTCTCTCTTTTTATATTTATTTTGTTTGCAGTTCGACCGTTCGTTAGCAAGGCAGAGGTAAAGTCGCCATTTACTGGGATACGGAACATCTATCTACGTCATATGTGGTCATCATTTGATCCACACAAAACAAATTCTATTTTTTTTTTGTTTAATTTTATCTAGCTTATGTCAATGTTGGCAGTTTTGTAACTGTATGCATGGTAACTGTAACAGCCTGCGACTCCACTGCACTGTCTCCCTTCCCACACAGTCCACGAGAGAAAGACCACCCAACCGGAATCTGCCTTAATTTCCTTCTTTTTTCTTGCAAATTCCACATGTAGTACTTAAGGTGGCTCGATACAGTTTTTCAGGGCCAATACCTCCCAAGTTTGAGCATAAACTACGTTGACATAAACAAAGTTTTGGAAAAATTACCTCCACAGTTGTATTAGATAAAGATGAAAATTTGTTATGATCAGGGTTGCAATGGCATCGGAGTTGTCATAGCAAGGAAATGACGCTATTACCTATTTTACTTGCAGCAGTATATCTCGGCACTGGGAACTGTTCTTCCAAAATTGTTCACGGGAGCTTTTTCTCCAATAGCGGCCTCGATGTTCGTGAAGTTTAAGCGAAATCTGTAATAGCGTTATCGAGATATTTTGGGATGAAGTTTTTGTGGTTAGAAACACAGTAAAAAATGGACAATATTGTTGTTTGGCCGTTATCTTTAGAAAATGAAGCGCTTTTTACATGCAATTTCACCTCATAGTAGTTTCAATCTTTTTAAAAACGTGTGTGAAAGATCATGGAGATAGCGCCAGCCGATTGCTAGAAAGAAGGGTTTTATTAGCATGTATCGAAGCGCTCTTGTTAGCAGTTTTGTAAACATTTTGGTCTCCTTTAACAAATTAGCCAATAGTTTTTAAACCGCTCGATAGATTTTTTTTTAAATTTAAGATTCTTGAGATTAGCCTTTCTTTTATATGACCTTTTAGTTTCAAGATTATTGATACATTGTAAGGCAGTAAAATAAGGGCTACAATTCGTTACTTTTTTATCGGAAGTTTCGTTAGCACAAGTGAAAGCCTCTCATTATTCAAGGCATTGTCTCTAAGTTTCATTTTCACGTGAACAACAGTAAATAACAATGCATTTGACATATGCAAAAATGCTAGCTATTGTTATGCGCGAAAATATGAAACTTGGAGACAATACCATGAATAATGAGAGGCTCACATTTGTAAACACAAAATTTCTGCCAAGATATTGGCGAATTGTAGCCCATATTTTACTACCTTACAATATATCAATAATCTTGAAACTAAAAGGACATAGAAAAGGAAGGTTAATCTTAAGAATCTTAATTTTTTTACAAAATCTATCTAGCGGTTTTAAAATTATTCGCTAATTTGTTAAAGTAGACCAAAATGTTCAAAAACCGCTAACAAAAGCGCCTCGATATATACGTGATCAAATCCTTCTTTCTAGCAATCGGCTGGAGCTATCTCCACGGTCTTTCACACACGTTTTTAAAAAGATTGAAACTACTATGAGGTGAAATTGCATGTCAAAAGCGCTTCATTTTCTACAGATAACAGCCGAACATCAAGATTATCCATTTTTTACCGTATTTCTAACCACAAAATTTTTATCCACAAAATATCTCGATAACGCTCTTACAGATTTCGCTTAAACTTCACGAACATCGAGGCGGCTATTGGAGGAAAAAGCTCCCGTGAATGATTTTGGAAGAATAGTTCCCAGTGCCGAGAAATACTTCTGTGACTAAAATAGGTAATAGCGTCATTTCGTTGCTATGACAACTCCGATATCATTGCAACCCTGATCATAACAAATTTTCATCTTTATCTAATACAACTGTGGTGGCAATTTTTCCAAAACTTTGTTTATGTCGACGTAGTTTATGCTCAAACTTGGGAGGTATTGGCCTTGAAAAACTGTATCGATCCACCTTAACAAACAAAACTACATTTGACATAAATTATTTAGACTGTTTAACACGTGCACGTACACAAGAGTATGTCATATTTAAAGAAAGAATCGAGTAAGAGGCTGAACATGAGGGTAACTTAAAATACTTTCTACTAACAACATTTTTGATCACGTTTCAGGAGTTTGGTAGATCTGATCTCTTTTCTTTTATTCCACCCATCTAACTCTATAATCTCCTTTTGTTGTAATACGTAAGGCAAAGGACGGAAAACATAAGAATCTTATATCAGTTTTAAACATTAACGTCAGTTACGACAATTTTCAAAGTATTTGAACAGTCTTTCCAAGACATTTTAGTATTTTTTAGGGATCGAATGAAGAACTAATGGTTCCCAAAAATGAACGTGGAGCTGAAGCTGTAGCTGTTAAAGGTCAGCGCAAAGTAGTATAAAACAAAACAGTCAACGTTTTGAGCTCTACTCCTTGCGATAAACAGTTGTACAGAATTTTTGAGTAATCTATGCAGCCAGGGTTTCATTGTAAGTGTGTTGGGTTATAGTCTTCTGTCTACTTTCAATTTCTACCTTACTTTTGCTAATCGTGGCTTAGTTAATTACATCAATCAAGATCTCTACACATTTCGTTGCAAAGTGGATACCGGCATTATGGAGAGCGACCTCTAATCAGTTGGTAGAGATAACAAATTAAATGCGGAGATCGTTTCTCTGCCCCGCCTTTTCGGGCCACATTTTTTCTACAAGGTGCGGGGAAATGGTTACTGCCGCAATAGTTATCTTGGTCGATTACAATTACAAGAAAACAAAGAAGAAGCGCTTTCACTTATCGGTGTACTGTCGGTTTAGCAAATCCCAATCAGCATGTACAACAGAGTAATCAAGTGCAAGTCATGAGAACGTGAATTTAAATACAAGAACAGATAACAATTATGTTTATACTTTTCCTTTAAGCTCGAGAACAACAAATCATTGATCTAAACCACAAGCTGATAACAAGTGTTACAGCCGGAGACTTCGAAACCTACTGGTATTTTTTTAGTAATATTTTATAGAATTACTTGCTGTTTGAACGTTAAGTGATGGCAAGAGAGGATCTAGTGACAGAGTTAACTGGTCACTTTAACATTAGTACAGGACGTACATTTTTCTCTTTCTCTGACAAAGTCAACGAAAACCAACCTCGGAACGTATGACAATCAGATTAGCGACTTGTAAAATAGATCTCTTCTTTTAACTTCTAGTCAGTAAATAGTAAAATAGTAAGGAAGACAACATTTCTTGCACTAAAGGAAATTTAAAGGCGTACAATTAAACAGTGAGTGAGTGAGTAAGCCATTTGATTTCTGTCGTTGCAAACCTCCGGCTCATTTTTACTGTTTTCAGTAAACTAGTGAATCCACAAGTTACATCGTTTGAACCAGTATCTCGAGGCAATTTGGTTGAAGGGCTGCAGTTTCACAAGTTCTATTTTGATAACGGTAAGCGACCTGAAAATAGCGCAAATTCTATAGCGCCATAAGTCGTTACTTAGGTGAACACTACTGTAAAGGAAGTGGCATCGTTGGCGTCCTTGTATTATCAAGAGAAGCTCAATCGCGTGTCTGACACCTTAAATCACGGTAAATGTTAGGGTATCATCCACTTTAAAAATTCATGACTCGAAAAAATTTGTAATTTTCAGGGCCGAGTTGTTCATCCCATCGTTAGTGCGAAATTTGAATTCAGATTTGAAAGGTTAAAAAGCAAATTCATTTTAATATAATTCTTTGTGTCTACAACATGATGATTGGATGATCTTAAAAGAATAGAGAAAATTATCCCAGAAAATGCTTTCCAATAAAAGAAAAAGAATCCTGGATTAAAATTTAACCTCAGGTTAGCGCTAATCGCCCTTTGAACAACTTGGCCCAGATGATTAGATAGAGCTCGATGAGAACTTATAATCCAGAACGCAGAAGAAGCAGTTTTAGCCTTGAACAGTAGCTACTTTATTCTTCGCTGGCAGGGAGCATAACCTCGTCTAAAATGAAACACTGCTGAGGAGACTCAGTTTCGCCCCGTGTAAGGTAATCCGGCGGATTCAGGAATCCTGGAATTTTTTGTTTGATCGAGGAATATGGAATTCTGGGCTTTGGAATCCGTACTAACAAGATAGAATTCTCTCTTGGGTACTATCGATTGGAATCCGGAATGTAAGTTCAACTCCCCCAGTACTGACAAGGAATCCGGATTGATCCAGTACCTGGAATTTTGTAGCATGTCTGATTGCGTGTTTAAAGGTGATGTTACACGGAACTGTTCGCAACGAAGACTTTTAGCGCAACACAGCATTACAACATTGTTCCAGCACTGAAACGCTGTGTTGCGCTAAAAATCGTCGTTGCGAATCGTCCCGAGTAGCATCACCTTAAAGGATATAATAGTCATAAGGGAAGGAGCATTACGAAACATATTGGAGTGTGGGGGCGAAGTACATAAAAAGTATTTGTGCCAAGAAAAACTAAATGAAAAAAAAAATTCCAGCACGTCAAGTACCCCCCCCCCCCCCCGCCCCCACCACCACCACCACCCACTCCTCTCTAAAGGATGTTTCTAGAGTGAATTTTACTTGAACAAGAACAAGAAGACAATAGAATTAGTGCGTAGTATTGTACTACCTATTTCACGGTTCAGGTAAAATCACTCTAAGAGTTAATTTAGGATCATCAATTAGAGCAAAGTTAGCGATAACACTCCTAAGCAGATGTTACAGCAAATTTACATCGCGCAAACTTTTTACCGTTTGTTATAATTAGTTTGTGTTTATTTTTACAGTTCTAAGTAAAAGAGCGACCCCAATAAACTGGACAATTCTGTCACCACGTGTCCACATGCTGGGAGACGATGCTGCGTGCATTTGCTATGTCCGACTTCAGCAGTTCATCAACAGGTAACATCTCAATCCCTTTACCCTATTTTTGTGCTTCCGACACAACACCACAGTTTTTTTAGAAACTAGCTTCTTTATTCAGCCTTTTTCAGAAAGTTCTATGTTATTTGGACTCACAGAGTACAAGGAATCCTATCTTTTTCCTTGCTGATAAAGGCCAAAAATGCGCGTGTCGCTACGAAGCAAACAAAACTGCCCAAGTTCATTTTTTGCTTCGTTCATAGAAGCAACTGTCCCTAAACTCTTAAAATGGCCTTTTGTGATAAAGAGTGGGATCGATTGTAAGGCGCAGTTCGGAAATGCTCCCGCTTAAACAGAACTGGAGAGAGCCTATGAAAACTGCTTTCCTGGCGTCAAATGTTAAAAAGCTGGATATTTACCATCCCCCCAAAAATTATGGTTTGTTTTTGTTGTTGTTTTGTTTCACACTTTTCTCCCTCCTCATGGACGGGAATATTACTGTCATCATCTTTACTTTAACAGTGACGGTGTCCCATTAACACGACAGTCCGAAGAAACACGGGTGTGGCAGAAACAATCAGGAAAATGGGTAGTAGTCCATTTCCATAAATCAAACGAGACGAACAGCCCAAGCAGCTAAAAAGACTGCTTCGGGTCCCGTCCATTCTAATGTGTTTTCGATTAAAACGCATACATTTCGATGCGTTTAGGCCCTCCGTCCACACTAATACGCTGAGCGTTTTCATCGAAAACTCATCGATGAGAAAACGCTCTTGAAAGTGGATCAAAACGAAAACGCATACATACATCGTATTAGTGTGGACGGTCAAAAACGGCCGAGTGAAAAACGATGACGTCATATGTACAGGCACGTGTGTTTGAAGCATGCGCATAGAGTCCTATTTACGTCACAACGTGCAATTGTATTGTTTTCGAACGTTTTAGTGTGGACAGTCGAAAACGCATCAAAAAGGTAGTGTGGTCACGAATCCATCGATGCGTTTTTTATGACAACGAAAACGCATTCTTTTGAAAACGCATTAGTGTGGACAGGGCCTTTGGTCTTAGTCAATATACACCAACAGTTTGACTATCGTCTTGCTTGACGGGAACAATTGCTATACACGAGGAGAGCAACGCAGAAGGATTTGCAAGCAGGGAAATGAATAACATCATAGCAATGTAACGTGCAAATACTTTACTTTTGGAATTTTAGTTTTACATAAGAAACTACATATCTGTTGTAACTTCATTATTGCGAATAAATAACCCATGCGTGTATTTGTAAGAATGTGTTAGCAATAGTAGTTTCTTTAGAGGTTTTCATTTTTAATTTACCATGGACGTAATTTGGAAGAAGGAGAATTCTTACAGAAAGCTCACAAAAAATTCCGAAATCTCGGTGAGAATCGGACCCACGACCCTCCAAGTTCTAATTCGGATTCTCTAACCACTGAGCTACGAGAGGCTCTATGGCGAGTAGGGTCGAAATTGGATTATTGCCTAGCTAGTCCCTGTACGGGGACCTTAAACAACGACGACGGCAACGGCAGCGAAAACGTCACCCAAAAAAAGAATTCGCGCTGTTTTAAACTTCATCGCTTATTCCAACTCTTCTACTTTGTCGTAGGATGGTAAAGGACTATATCTAGCTTCACAAAAGAAAAAGAAAATCGTTCTCTTGTGTTCCCGTCCTCCACAAAACATGAAATTAGGAAGTTTACGTTGTAGACGTGCATTGATGGCAAAGAAATGTACAAAAAAGCGTGATGCACGTGCAGGGTTGTTGTTTTGCCACTCTAACCCTATTGCTTTTTTGCCGTCTTCGCTGCCATCGCCGTCGTAGTTGCTTAAGCTCGCTAGTGACGTACCCGAGACGAACTCGCTCAGACTACGTGTAGTACTAGAGCGCTTACCATTTGTACGGAAATTTCGGTGAAAAGTTTCCGTAAAATGGTACCTGTATTGTTTTTGGCACCGAAAATAGGAACGGAATAGGTGGTTTTCACGTTACGTCACTGCCGCCATGCTGGTGGACGGTAAACAAAAGATCGCTCATTAGCTCGCTTTGTTTGTCCACCAGCATTTGTTCATTTCACCATTGTTATTTGCGTCTCCCGAGATTGCATGAAAACCACCTATTGAGTTGTACCATTTACAAAATAAGGGCAAATTTTTCGCTTTCTCTCGACATGAAGCCTGGCACTAGAAATCCACACAAATGGTACAGAATATTTCGGTCGTTTCGGTAAAAAGGTAATACCTAAAAATAAATTTCCACGGGGGTGAACCGTCCCATTTGAATTCTCCCCAGAATTTCCGGGTTTTCCATACAAATGGTAAGCCCTCCTAGTCATGTTTCATATTCGTAATATATCTGTGCAGGATACACAAGAACTGCAAATAATTTATATTAAATATCTTCAAAAGGAAGCAACATAATTATCGCAGTTATGTACACAACTTAAGGAGTAACTGTTGAAGATCTTTATCCCACACATTAAATATTTGAATAGTCCAGTTTCGAATTAAAAATTACCGCTGAATATTAACATTAACGACACATTCATACAGGGTTAGCCTCGACGTAAAGTAAAATATTCACAAATTCTGGCAAGTAAGTGTTTGAAATTTGAATATACACAATAGACAGAGTAATAAACAGGTCTTTTTCTCGTTGGAATTTGTGAATATAATACTTCAGATTGAGGCTAAGGCTGTAAAAAATGCGTCTTCACTTCTTTAATTCAGCGGTCATAGCGAACTCGAAAATGGACTATTGCATTATTATTTCAAATAATCGTAAACGGCAGCACAGTCTTTCCACTACCCGTGCGGTGGTTTGCCACTATCTTTCAGAATCGTAACCAGTCGCTACTTACGTGTTTTGTGCATGAGAGAAGAATGGGGTTAGGTTGAGGTGCCCGGGGACTTACGGGAAGGGACAAAGAAAAAATAGCCACGTAAATACCGACTGGATACGAGTCTGACTATCTTTCACAGTGTATGCGTAAGGTTTTAAAGTTCATTATCACAACTCAATAAAGCAGTCAAAACTGAGCACTGCCTTGTGCTCCGCCTCTTCTACTGTCCGCATGAGCTGAGATCTTTTCTTGAAAATAAGATACACCATTCACATCTGTTACCGAAGCTTTATTATCCGTGACATTATGTCCCTTTTCACGCAAACTCTGCACAATACTGGCTTTAAGTTTTGAGTCTTTAAACCTATTACCTGCAAAATAGTAATACAGTGTTAGCTTCGTGAAACCCGAAAGTCAATATACGCACTAGCCTTTCCTCAGTGGTCTTTATACAGCAGTAGCGGAGAGAAAAAGTGAAAAGCACAGGTGATTTTATCTTGGTAATGTTTTACCCCTATCATTTGATTTCACAATACATTGAGCAAGATTTTCAGTTTCTAATTCAGTTCGAATAGGGCGTAATAAGAAGAACGCTAGTGCTAGTAGAGAACAAGAGGGAACCGTCAGGCCAGTATTGTGCTCCACTTCTCATAAGTTTGTGTGCCAGGGAATGCGACTGATGCTGGCCTATGGTGCTTCTAGCAATTCTACCGAACGCCAATAAATTACATGATAATCAATGTTTCAATTTTAAGGGCAGATGTTTCGTATACATCCCTGTACTTATTACCCGAGAATAAAAATTGTTTTTTATATATATTATCCGCCCACGTTGTATAGTCACTAAGCTGTGACTAAATCATATCTGGCGATTAACAAAGCCTCAAATATACCAAAATAGCTTGCAAATTGCAATACAACCTCTCTCATTGCTCCCGGCCGTTGGTACGTTTTTCGAAACGACCTCAGTAGAGGCCATATTCGCAGGCTAAGACGCTTGTATGAGCAGGGAGTGGGGGGGACATACCACTGAGAAGCCAAGGATAAGACTTTTAGTAAAAAAAGAATCAAGAAAAATAAAGGAAAAGACTAACTAAGAAGTCATTTATTTACCTTGCGGAAAATTAAATTAGCAAAAATCAAACTAGTTCTCTACGAAACGTGCGCAGAGTAGGAGGGTGATAATGAAAGTACCGACAGCATACCTTCAATTTCTGTCAGACCAGTGTCTACTCCGTAATACACTCTAGCTCTTTCAATGGATTGACTCAATGAGTCTTCAAACGCAAGTTTATTGATTAAAACCTGCGCTACAGCCGACGGAATCTGCAAACCTCCGGAGCAGCCTACGGACATTCGGTGCCAACATCGCTTCTGAAGAAACATAAAACACAGAGCAGAATGGGAATTAGAAATTCTGAGCATCTCTTGCTATGTGGGCGACGCTGTGCTCACTTGAACATCAAAACCTGTTGAAAATAGAGCATTTCAGGAAAAGCGTTTCCCGTGAATCCATCAACAATATAAACGTGCACAGCAGGCGTCTGAAGCTCGGAGGGGTACACTTCAGAATTCTTGGTGGGGCGGCCGCCCGGTTCTGTCGCCCTAAATCCTCATTCTTTCTTAGACCTAAACGTGCCTTTTTCAACAGGCGTTTTCAATCCTGACCTCTAAAATTTAGTTCCATAAACTTTACCGTTTTCAGACATGTCTTCTGAAATTTCTACTCGATTTACCAACCCATTACCTTGTCCAAGAGAAGTCAACATATTGTTAGAGTGGTTTTCGTTTGAGTGTCGTAAAACCAAAACCAAAGTAATTACTCTGGCCAATCACATAGGACACAGACAATACATTGAACCAATCAAAACTCGAAGTAATTACATGTGGCTGACGCAAAGCGCGGGAAAATGCATGCGAGCGCGTCACAATTGGCTTTGGTTTTACTTCTGATTGGATGAAAAGGTGGCGCGAATCTTTTAAGCCAATCGCATCGTGTAGAAAGTGCAAAACCAATTACTTTTCGACACTCAAATGAAAACCGCTGAAACGCAATTTTTATTATTTAGTACCATTTGACACTCACTGTACGTGTGAGTCAAATCCGTTTATACGCCCTCATGGATCCCTTGAGAACCATACCCGATTTCAGTCCAACCATAACTTATCAAAACTGTACCTCTTCATGAAGAACTGCAGTTGGTACCACTGAAGACAGAGGACGTCTGCCAGGAACCACAAAATTAGCCTACAACAGACAATGAACAAACACTCAAAAATGTACACTATGCAAAACGAAAACATTAAAATTATAAGTATTTGTTTCGTCACGCAATCCTCCTCAAACGGGGAAGACTGCACAACGTGCCTAAACAACGCCGACAACGTTTCAAGAAGTAACTCGAGCCAGTGACAGGTTTCTTACCGTGGGTGGTCCAGCGCCTTGTACATTCTGTACACCAGGTATGGAAAAATCTGCCATTTGATTGTTTAGGATGATTCCACTGTCCGTCATAATGCCAGAACCAAAATAGCCATTGATTGTACTAGACAAAAATATGCGACAGGAAAACAGATAAGCATGTTTTTCGCGGAGGTCGTTTCGATGCGAACTCAAGCAGTGAAATTGCACAAAATTTCGATCCCTTCAAGTTTTTGCGCGAGAACAAGAAAACCATTTTGGGTGAATATTCTTCGTTCTTTAAGCCAAGTACGTAAAACTACTTAAAACTCGACTGAATAAACTTCTATCGAAACGACCGGCAACCGTGGTGATCACTCTACTAATTTGTTGTTCACATTCACTGTTAACTCTTACGCTACAACTAAATCTGGGTTTAATTTAACAAAAAAGGCTTTTTCTTCGTAACAAGCGCTTGTTATCAACAACGCGTGAAAAGGTTCACATCTGTCAAGTTTATCTTCAAGAGCAGTAAGTAACTGAAAACGTATTGAAAGATGTCCTTTTCCTCTATTAGGCATCACACATGCATGTAAATGCGCGCATTCACGATATTCAAGTTGTTATCAAACATTCCGACGGGTACACATTTGCAATCAAACCAGGTAAAACGCACCCCTATTAAAAGATTGGATTGATGAATTGAATATTTGAATATTTAAGCCGTTTTGTTGTTGCTAATACATGTACTAGTATCAGGTATGTAGAAATGAACCTCTAATCGGAAAACTGCAAAGTTCAACAGATTAAATTTTCAAATAATCAATGGTGGGAGGGAGTACACTTGACTTGGTTCGGTTTGGGCGTACATACATACATGACAGGAGAGACCTGTCAAGACAAGTTTACTGACTAAGAAAACGACTTCATGTTAAGGTTTGTAACTCAGGGGGACTCCTATATGAAAGTGACGGGGCTGCTCGTCGGAAAATTCGAATTAAACCCCTTAGGGTGACCAATGTGGGTGTGGCTCAAGCTTAAACTGACCCCTAAAACAGACCATACTAAAACAGGCACCACGACATGTCTTGCAAATTTCTATTTGCACAGCCCTAAGCGATACCTGAATTGGCAAATATAGTGACTTTCCGTTCCACACACCCAAAATGAGACCAAAATCTACAATTTACACCCCTAAGAGAGACGACCAGCATCCCCGTCACTTTTATACGGGAGTCCACCCCCCCGGGGGGGTTGTACCCGGACCTCACGATTGACAGTGCGACGCTTAAACTCTAATTCACCCTCACCTGGTGAGACTTACGATGTCCCCATCAGGGCCTATAACTGACACATGCGCTGTACCACGTGGTAAGGATTGATCAACATCAAGTCCATAATGAGATTCTCCATACGTTCTATTGGCAGAAATTTTTGATCGGAGCAACTTTGCGTACTCTTTGCTGAAAAAGAAGAGTTAAAACTTACAGTCAAACAACCAAAACACGGGCAATGAACATAAGTGCTTGGAAGATGGCACTTATCGTAAATGGTTTGAACCATGTCATAAATGGGTGGTATATGATAGTCCGGGTAAAATGAAGTCCTGAATATAGCCTGCGTGGCAGGCGTTAAAAGGGGAAGGGGAAGGGGAAGGGGAAACGCCTGCCACGCAGGCTATCCTGAATAGGACAGTTGTTGAGAATGACGAGCAGTAGCTCATTTTGAACCTAAAGATGACTTCCGCATAGGTTGTCCAAACGTCAGTCACAACAGTCCTACTCTCTCCCACCCACTCACCTACCTACCCACCTACTTAGGATTTCATTGAATAAACTTTACAGCAAGTTTAAATCGAAGCAAGTACATAAAACGCCAAAACCTTCAAGTCAGTGGACTTTTTATTCTTTCTTGCTTTGTAGGTATAAGGCTCCGCTCAATTCACGCCATTCTGCATTCATGAAGACATTTACATGTAGCGTCATCTGCGATAATAAACCCGACAGTCATCTCTTCTAAAAATTTGGGTAAAAATTTGAACAGCTGTCGAGTCAATAACAAGCGAACTTTGAAATTAAAAAGCCAGCTTGCAATTGCCTTGTTTGCTGGTGTCAATCATAATTACGATCACAACTAACGAGTCTTGAAACAGAAACACAAAACAGATCGAAATCCACCAATAGGGGTATACAACTGGCCGCCCAGTCCGCTCTATTGTCCATGCAGGCTGAGAGTTTGCTGGTGGATGCCACCCGAGCGTCCCTCATCAGAGTGTCTATAAATGAAGACACTGGGCGGCCGCGTCCTAGGTGTCCGTGTGTTGGCCGCCACAGGACAAGCTGGCTTGCTGGCAATTCGCGGGGACGGTTGCAATGGCCAGTAAGGCCAAGCATTCTGAATCCGATCCTGTCTGACAAAGTTGGAAGGTCGCCGCACAGTTCGGCGATGGTAACTCGGTCTCGCCAACTGGCATTAAGAACACGGCGGAAAAACGTGCGTCTCAATTTTGGCCCAATCTCGAAACCTCGGAAAAGTTTTTGATGGATCTCGAAGTCCCGTGTTCGGGTGATTTTTGCGTCTCAGAGTCTCGAATTTTTTTCCCAGTCTTTTTTGCCGACGGGTTTCGGAGTCTCGGATTTGCCGTTTTTTCTTTCCGTTTGGTCTTCAGGAGTCGAATTTTTGAGAGTTCACGAGAGTTCATGCCGATACAGCTTATCGAACTGAGTTAGTAGATTAAGAAAGTAAAACAAGGCAATATATTGGTGGGCTTCCGTCTCGGGCTCGAAATTTTAAAACTAGGGTCCTGCAGTCTCGCATTTACCATTTAATACTCCTACCAATCACAAACCTCTAACCATGACCTTTTAATTTCGTTGAAGTAAACGTAATTTTCCTTAGATGATTGACGCCAGGGAAGAACGCAAACCTTAGTTGAAAAAGCGCAGTAGCAAGCCATTCTTGTGGTCGTAACCTTTACCTTAAAATTCTCTTGGTAATGTTAATAGCGTTCTTGCTGTCCTCAAGCAATGATCTTTCGGCAAACGCAAACTTTATGGCCTCTACAATATAGTGATAGGTAAGGCTCTTGTCTTGATCTTCTCGAGTAAAGTTAAATCCTTCCAGTATATTCAGCATGGATACCAATACAGGTCCACCGGACGGAAGAGGAGTAGTAATCACCTGGTAACCTAAAAGCAAAAAAAAAAAGATGCCAAGATAATAAAAAACACCATGTCTTTCAATTAAACCAGCTTTGTAAGAGAAGTTAGGCACTGGTTATATCCGAGCTAGCCTCAGGGACGGATCCAGTATTTTTTTTCGGAGGGGGTGCACTTGTCTCTTGCTCTACTTCAACACCAATAAACCACATAGTTTTTTTTTTTGTAGAATACCAGTTGTATTAGAAAACCGCAGGTCATCTCGGGGGGGGGGGGGGGCACCCCCTGCACCCTCCCCCTAGATCCGCCCCTGAGCCTGGCACCAGGCTCCTTGGTTGGGGAAAAGGGAGAAAGGCTATAGTTAAGTATAGGGACTGAAGGGGAAAGGGTGGCCCCGGCCATTCCACCACTTCCCCTCTTCCCGCGATAAATATCCTTTTTTCCCCAAACGGAGAGCCTGTTCACCAGCGGTTGCCAATCGTTTCGATAAAAGTTTATTCAGTCCAGGCGTAAATAGTTTCAAATACTTGCCGTAAAGAACAAAGAACATTCACGCCAAAATGTTTTTCTTGTTAACGCCTAAACTTAACTTGAAGTGGTCAAATTTTTTTGTACAATTTCACTGCTTGAATTCGAATCGAAACGACTTGTATTGAAACGACTGGTTTCCTCACAAGTAATGTCCAAGCATGTTGTTTAAAAACACTGAGCAACCCAAATAATACTGTAAAAAAATAATGCATTTCCTCTTTTTTCCAGCAAAAGAATTAGAAAAGACATTGCCCGTTTGTACCCCAAACTGAACCAGTTCAAACCTGACACGATATATTTGTCTTGGGCACGCGCTTTGGTTTATCTGGGTGAATAGATACATGTAGCTTCTCAAAAAACCAGTTAAACGTAGTCAGTTGACCAAATGCATTCAACACTTACCTAAGAAAGAAGAATTAATGGCGTCCTTTAAAATTGGTTTGTATTCTTTTAGATCTTCTTTTGTGAGTATTCCATTTGCAGATTTGACCTAAGCAAGTTGAAAATGCAAATTAACGAAGGCTAACATTTTTCATTGTTCATGAGTTCGAACTCTAAAAGTAAGCCGTAAACTTTATACATTTTTTTCTATTTACAATGTTTAAACTCTTTTAATACTTTATGATTTTAAGAATGGAAAGAGGCCTTCATGTATGCAAATATCATTGTCAAAGAATTCAAGAAAAATGGGTCGAAAAACAAAAATTAATATGTTGATATTCAGACTATTGTCAGTCGGCACTCACACCACAAAAGAAGAGAAGTGTCAAAAAATCTCTCTCTGTAAGGAAAATCGGTCATGTTAATCATCCCTTCAAAGCTATCATAACAAGGCGATACTTGAAAAGCAACTGGGATGAGATAAAAGACTGACTGGAGTCTCTGAATTAATTAGACTGTTCACAGACCCCTATTTTGTTTTCACAAGAAGGTCAGGGTCGAGCACTTACCGGTATGGCCAGCTATCTTGGTTTCATATGCACAGAGGGGGCTGGTGTCAATTTGACATTCATCCCCCAGACTAGAAGCAGAACATTTGAAACCAAGATGGTCAACCATTCTGCAAAGTGCTATATCTTGACGATCTCATGGAAAGAAGAAACAGACAAAAATGTCCATCAGCCCATGAATAATCTGGAAAGCAGTCATTTCCATATCATTTTAGCCAAGCTGGAGAGGTGTACATGTAGGAGATGTTTGAGAGCATGGGGTGTAAAAGAGCAAAAAGATAAGGAGTGCAGGGAAGGAGAGAAAAAGAAAAACGGGGTTCATTTTCTTCCCCACCCCTCACCCTGCTTTTCATTTGCTCTGCTCCTTTACACCCCTATTTTTTGTCCTGCTTCTCTAGCTCAACTAAAAAGAACAAAGAAGATGGCTATGGAGGCCAGCACACAGACCAACAAGCTGACTGGTCTATTCACAGCTAATGACAAATCATTAAGAGCTTTTTCCTCTTATGAATCCCTTCCTTGTCTCTTCGTACCAATCCTTCTTTTACCTGTTTGTCTTATGTGAGCTTTTTTTTAACCAAGAGGAATTAATTCAAGAGAAATTCCTGAAAGAAAAAGAGACTGACTGCATGGATTTTAAGTAAGCACAGGGTGCTTTTTTTACTTTAAACGTGACTGCACCATATTATTTGAAACTACTTACTGCATCTTCTATACTGTCTGCTATAGGTCCACTGTACAATGCATCAGCACCTTTAACTGCTATTTGTTGCAGTGTTTTTGCCAGAGTAGGATTGCTCATTTTATCCCCTTGCTAAAAATTTTAAGGAGAAACAGTTGGGGTTGAACTTCATATTATTTGAGCTCGTGGGAAGTCTTGTGAAAAGGAATAAAAATAAATCACAACAAAAACAAAATGACTCAATAATCATGATGTACATTTTAATGTGCATGCGTGTACTTTCAAGTGGTACTTTTGTGATCAACATTTTCTTAATGTCCCTTTTATGTTCAGGGGTGCCACATATATGAAAATAGCAATAATAAAAACTTCAAAACCCCATCTTATGAAAAAATCCTGAAAATCCAACAGGAAATAGTTAAAGTAGTGCTCAACAGGTTTCAATAGAAAGGTCAGATGATAGGAACTCATCCTAAGAGAATATTTAAAAAAACTTGTTAGAACACCAATAAAACATCTCCTGGACTAAGCAATGGTTATAGAAGCATTATCTTGCACTTAAAGTAAGAATTAACTTGTATTTTTGTATCCATAGCAGACACCCATTCTTTGTAGAATGGCCATTTTTAAAACACACCCCTTCAATGTCCAAAAACATAGATCTTGTTGTATTATAAAGTTACCACCTTATCACATGCTTTTTAAATTGATATGAATAAGGCAAATTATTTATAATGAATTTTATATGTTATGGATCAAAAGTACATGTAAATTCAGGTTAAAATTATTTAACCTAGGTTGATTCTCAATTTCCTTTGTGTCCTAGCCCTAATTATTCCACTTATGTTCAGAAATGCATGCAATGCCGAGAAAGATAATTATTTTAGTGTATACCAATACAACATTACCTTTAAAAAAACACCCTGTGGTGCAACAAGTTTTCCCAGCTGTGTGCTAGCTACATCTTCTATTTTTAGTGTTGTTAGACTTCTCTCTGCAAAGTCAACAGTTTCATTCATTTAGCATTAATTCCACCAGCCTTCATCTATCTCACCCTTAATTATCACAGACACTTCCTTCTGTTTCTATCTTTTCCAATTTTTTCTCTCTGGATTTGAGAGTTTTCAGGAATAGAGTCCATGTAAGGAGAGGTTTCAAAAACTATTCAATGTGTCAGAGCAAGCAAGCTAAGATAGGAGACAGTTTAAACCATTCTAATAGCAGACCCTCCATTACAATAGAAATTGGAAACCTATCAATGCAAGAAAATTTGGTTATAATGTCAGCGAATGAAGCCCATATAGACTTTCATGGAGGTACTATAAAATCTCTATTATTAAGCATTCAAATCATAATCATGGCAGGTGTTACTTAAAAGAAAAGATCCATGACAAAAATAATGGTACAAAAAAGCTCAACACTACTGAACCTTGTGGTTGTCTGTTATTGGACAAAGATTTTCAGCCTCACCTGTATGTTCAGTGACTCTAAATCCTTCTTTTGCAATCTTAATAGCAGGCTTGATCACATCTGACCACTTTAACCTACATGTACACATGTAATACAATCATGTATATAAAACTTTCGTTTATCATGACATGAAAATCTTTCTCATTCACTGGAGAGCTCAAAATTTCCAATGTTGAGACTATAATCTAAGTTTATAATATGATGATGATGATGATGATGATGATGATGATGATGATGATGATGATGATGATGATGATGATGATGATGATGATGATGATGATGATGATGATGATGATGATCATTATTGTTCATTACCATAGAGTGTGTTCTTGACATGGCTGGTTCTAGCAGCAATTGCAAGAGGTATCATGTATGTCACAATATAAAGGCCTTACTCTCCATTTAAGCCTCTCAGTAGAAAAAGCATCTACCAGGTCGTTGGGAGGTATATATATAGCCGTCAAGAATTATTACACCTTTAATTAGTAATTTATTACTGAGCGTAAAATTAACCATAATCATCAATCAGCAAAACGTTATCAATGATGCTACATATTTCTGAGAAAATGTGCAATCAATATTAGGGATAGGACATACAGCTTCAAGAAAAGTACATTAAAGGCAGCTATGATTTCGCAAATTTGTTGATGTATCATGATCAAAATATCTTGATATCTTGTGGAAATATTGATTATCATCATAGGAAGAAATCTTGCCACCAATACATTGGTGCAGTATTGCAGTCCTGGCCTAACAGACACTCTTTTAGCACTGCCAGAAATTGCCTTCTTGTGACACCAGCTTTAAGAGTGATTCTCAACTTACTTGCCATACTTCTTGTGTGCTGCTTCATATCCTCTAATTTCTCCAGGCACAGCCACTGCTAAGCCACCCTAGAATTATATCAAAATAAGAATGAAGCACATGACGTAGGTTTAATGGTACTTCTTTTTACAACTACAACAACAAAATATTTTTTCAATTTCATTGATACGGCCTCCCTTGTTTTGGAGTAAAAATAGCTCTAATGACTTATGATGACAACTTTTTCTAACCCAAGACACTCATGGAGGAGCACTGGCTGAACCTACAGAGCGTACAGTGTGTGGTGCCTGCAAATGCAGAGAGGCTTACCGGTAGTTAGTGGTGGGCCGATGATCGATTATAATCGAAAGTTGATCAAAAAGTTCAAGCGACGCGACAATCGATTATGCTTTTTTCATAATCGATTGTCGCGGAAAAATTAAAAATTTATTGGTGACTAATAAAAGTATTAAAATCAATAAAAATGTACGTTTATGTGAGTTGTCTTTTTCGTGGACTTCTAACTTCTAAGTCATAACAGCAGATATAATCTAAGATTGAAGGTGTTTACCTTTGCGTACCCTGCGCGCTGTGTTGTTGTCACTTCAAATACGCCACGTTTATTTGAAAGATGTGGCATGCTAAGCTGCTTTGCATTTCGTAAACAACTGAACCAAAACATAAATTACAAGCTTACTGTTTCGCGTTTGTAGTATCACTACTATCACTAGCGAATGAAAGGTATTAAGAAACAACATCGCAGCGATTTCCAGGGTCCTCTCTCAGACCTGCCTCCCTCACATGTTGCTGACGAGTCTAACATGGCGGCTGAAATGGCCGAGTTGGAGATCTGTCGTTATCCTGGAAACGCCAGGTCAAACGTGCGGGAATGTTTTGGTTTTTATCAACTGAAGGAAGGGCCCAAAACAAAGGAAAACTTGGATATGATGAAGGTAATCTGTAGGCTCTGCAGAACGAAATACGCCAACAAAGGTTTGTGGCACGTGTGTTTTGTTGATTTCGTGTCAGTCTCACTTGAACTGCTGCAATGTAATCTTGGAATGCTTACTGGTAGATTTTTCCGATTATAATCGACGATCGATCGATTGGAGCAATCCGATTATTTCCGATGATCGATTGTGAAATCTCAACTAATCCCCACCACTACCGGTAGTTTTGTTACCTTTGGCTTTATAATAATTATGGTTCTAAGCTCTTTTAAAGGTAATCGTGAATATAGTTGATGCCAACAATAACATTCACCATTTTTTTCTTACCCAACTAGCAAGTGACTTATTTCCATGAAACATGTTCTTAGAAGCAGCCATTGGTGCAACCTCTCTGAAATCAACCACTGTTGCTACTTCTCTGTTTTGTTCAGGGACTACGATCAGCATAAAACCACCACTGCAAGTGATAAATTAATGCAGTTACAATATTTAGACAATATTGTAGTTACACACTGACAGAAAATACAATCAAACTATGTGAGTATACACAGTGTCACATCAATTGATGTCATTCTAATGGTAGTCAAATAAGAAGGTCACGCTGGATGTATTCAAATAAAAAACAACACAGACATCACTATGCAGATAGCACACTTACGTTGGGTAGCCTGTGTTCACACGTTCATCAGCCTATACACCAAGATTTTTTACTTTTGCCAGTGTACAGTATGATTTTTTTTTGAGTATCAGGCCTTTTATAATGCTCAGATATGTACACGACAAGAACCCTCAATTAATTTATGCTAGTTAGGGATGTGCATACATCAATTAATTGGCAATGTGGTCCACTTTCTTTTTTCTAAATTTTCATGTATGATTAAATACTATACAGTGAAACCCCACATTACGGCCACTTTTTTGGCCGTCCAACAAAACAGCCATACATTTTCTTGTAAAAAAAACCCTTATTAATACGTCCAAATGTTTTGGCCCATTGGCAACCGTATTAACGGAGTTCCATTGTACATAGAAAAGTTAACTGAGCACTACCTGTCATTGCATAAACACAAGTTGGATGGACTTTGTGAGCAAGCAACAGCAAGAGTGAGTAGCAAGTATATGCGTCTGTATCTTTTTTAATGGATGTCACGCATGTTGGTCATTGCATTTACATGTAAGACCTGGAAAAACCCTCCAATGATTTTTTGTGTATTTAAACAGTGGGACCTGAGTCCCAAGATCAGCAACATGCAAGTTTTATGTTCTGATTGATTCTCATGAATCCAAAAGTCCAGAAGGTTTCAAAGTAAGGCAAAAACATACCCTCCCAATCCTGAGCTCTCTGGGTTCATGACACCAACACATAACATACTCCCAATAGCGGCATCAACTGCTGAGCCACCTTTCTTGATCAAGTCCAACCCAACATCAGCACATTCTTTTACATCTGATACAACAGCTGCATGACCTATAGAGAAAATAAAATAGTAGACCTGATTGCTGACTTAAAATCAAAGAATGATTGCAAGACAGGAGAAAATTTGGTCACCAGAAAATAAGGAAAGTTTGTGAAAAATCACATAAGTAAGTAATCAAAATGGCCACTCAAATAATTTTATTGCAATTTGGTGACAAGGAAGAGGTAAAAAAGTTGAATTTTTAAGAAAACAGAGTATAAATAACACTTCATTCAAAAAAGACTAATAATATCTCACTTAAACTTTAGAGACACCATAAAACACTAACCAATAAAAACCTAAAAAACAAAACAAAACAATAAAAACTTAAGATTTGGCATACGACAGTTAAACAGAGCAATAAATAATTCCATTGCCTATACTCTTATAGACCATACAAATGGCATCAAAATGCTCCAATTAAACAAGGAAACTTTCAAAACAATATCATTAAGAAAGCACTGGGCACTTTTAAGACTTAACCTGAATTCATGACCATACATGAAAGCTTGACCATGCATTTAAAGTAATATTACAGTGAGATAACTCAGCTTTACTTTTGGCTTAAGAATAAAAGGGTTAGCCATTGTTTGATACCTGTATGATGACTTCCGGTGTAGATATCAATGATCAGAGCTGCTGTTATAGCAGTTGCAAATATAATGCACGCCAGTATGATCATACGGACCTCTCGTGCTCTATTGCGCTTTCTGGTCACATGATGCCCACTGCTTATTGGTGGAATCTGTAGACAACAAGCCAAGCACCATATCAGTGCATTCAGGGATGGATCCAGAAAATTCAGATGGGGATGGCCAGATTCTTGCCAGCAATATATAGATACTATTTATCTATTTTCGGCTTGGAGATGAGTTCACTGCTCCCAAGTTGTCTGTACATAATTATAACCTGGGAGTCATCATGGATAATTGCTTTTGCATGGAACAACATGTAAAAAAGATATGTAGTGAGGCAAATTATCATCTCAGGAATATATCAAATATTCACAAATATCTCACCCAGGAATCTGCTCAAATTCTCATCCATGCTTTTATTGTACATGTAGTTCTGAGCTTGACTACTGTAACTCACTTCTATGGTATTCCAAAATACTTAGTTTGTAGATTACAGTGTGTTCAGAATACGGCAGCTCGCATTATCACGTTGACAAGGAAGTATGATTGGATTACCCCAGTAATGTTCAAGCTACACTGGCTTCCTGTAAATTCACTTATTTTTTTAAGCTCCTGTTATTAGTCTATAAAGCACTCAATGGCAAAGCACCGTCTTACATTTCTAGTCTCTTGAGCCATCGTAAGTACTCTCAGTCTTTACGCTCCAGTGGGCAAGAACTGCTTACTGTGCCAATGGCTAAACTAAAGACTTATGGAGACTGGGCATTCAGCATTGCTGTGCCAAGGCAATGGAATAACTTGCCTCTTAGCATTTGTAAATCTCCATCAATTGCTATTTTTAAAAGACATTTAAAGACTTATCTTTTTAAAGAAGCCTACAGTTTTTAACTTCTATTAATTTCTTAATACACGTTTTTTATTTCTTTCATTATCTGTAATTGTATCGTAGTATTTTTAGATTTTAGATTTACTACCATTTCTTGTAAAATGTATACATATTTTTAAGCTTTGTAACTAATTTACCTCGGTATTTTATTTTATTTCTTAGCTTTTAGGTTCTATGTTAACATAATAAAGCGCTGTGAAAGAGTAGCTGAATAGCGCTTTATAAATTATTATTATTTATTATTTCTTATACTGAGAATTCTTTAAAAATACTACTAATTTTCACAGAAAAAGGCATGGCCCAGTCCACTTGGCTGACCCCGGCCCTTAAATCCACCCATGGCATTTATGCAGGGCTTCTAATAGGTCACAGAAAAAAGTCAAATTTTACGGGATTTTCGGGGCAAATTGGCAGAAAAATCAGCTGATCTTGCCGGAAATTTCAGGGCAAACTTTGCCGAGAAACAATCGGTAAAAAACAGCTGGTTGCAATGGAATGTTTTGGGCAAATTTTGCTAAAATCTATCAGTTTTGCATTGATCTGACCAGCATTGTTAACGTTTTTAACAGAGGTAAGCATTTGCTCTTTCAACAATGCGCTTGAGAAATGAGCCAATGTACAGACGATGTATGAATCATCAGTATGGCATTACTCTCCTTGAGATGCAGACATCTCTCCCCTAAAACATCCTCAGAGGCAAGGAGGGAAGAGCGACAGCTGTATTTGCAGCCTGGCAAGAGACCTCATGTGGTTTGATTTTTGTAAAGGAACGTCTTGTGTGAGCTACCACTACATGTAGGTAGGTCTTTGCATTTTGGGTAGTCACTTACAGGAGGTTCAACTGTATTGTGAAAATGGCACAATGACCATTGAAAATCACATTCGTAGATGTTTACTGTTAAAAATATTGAGCTCATTCTAGTGTTGAACAAGCTCTGTAGGGGAAACTTTTAGCTAAATAATACATCTTACATGTACCTGTCCTTTGCCAGTTAGAATTGCTGAAAAGTTATTCAACATTATGGGGTGTATAATAAATGCAAAATTTGCAATAAATTTACTCTACAAAATAATATAAGCAAACGAATATTAACGTTAAAAGCTGACGTTTCGGTATCATCATGACACCATTCTCAAGGCAAAATGAAAAAATAATGCGAAGATTTGATTTCTATAGTCTCTACAAATTAGCATAATAATTTGCATTAATTGAATAATTTGCCATAAAGTCTCTTTGTATATTCTACAAACCGAGTGAAAAGACTAATCATACATACTAACGAGAACTTTTTCATGGTAGTAATGTGCAAACAAGCATGCGAAATGTAGCCTATGCCGACAACTGTTTATTTGCCTCCAGAAAATCAGCTCTAACTGCCAAAATTCCCTTTTCCTGGTTTCCTGAGTCATTCAGTACGCTAGTATTCACTAGGCAAATCACTATCAAAATGATGTTGTGCGGCTATGTGTTTAGCTAATTTAAGCTCATTTACGTATACGTTAACCCTAAATGAAAACGAATCTAACCGTGCTGATTAGGATCAAGTTACACAAACAGTAGACAAATTGTTTAACCACAGTGGTTGACTTAGACGGAAAAGCTTAAAAGGAGCGTACGCAAATTAAACTTTCGATCTGATGGCTACCGTTGGTCCTAACCTGTTGTTCCCAGCTGTGTTCCTCATTATGCTGAATAAGACGATCTGTATCGTTCGCAAAGTTGGTCATCTCTGCCTCGCCAGCCATTTCTCATATCTTGTTCCACAATAAACGGTGATTAGAAGGAATTTATAGACGGAAAAATACAGCTGTTTCTGAAAATGGTCTCTTCTCTTCGGCATTAACAATATCGGTACCAGATCTCTCTCCTGCATAGTTCATGTGCACAGCATACCCAGATGATCGCGTATTAGGAGTCACCGGCTGGGTATCCCGGGGGCCGGGCTGGGTATGCACCGCTCTAAACATATCACATATGGTCACCGCTTACGAGAGCTTAGACCCGGTTCAGACGCCGGCTCCACTCATATGCCGAACCTAACTGATGAATTAAGTACGGCAAAAGAGCGGCGTCTGAATCAATTTGGTGTGGCAGTTTTAGATTATTGCGGCAAAAGCGTTATTAAAGTTCGACAGAGTCTTTTGAACTTTTGTCGAACTTAATTTAGGTAATTAGGTTCAGCAAATGAAAAGTAGGGCGTCTGAACCAGGCCTTATTCTCGTAAACGATCAGCTCTGTTTGTGGCCACTTCCCGACATTCCCGAGGTGGTAGCTTTATGTCTTTCCAAGTGAAAAAGGTCACCTGATGGACTGTGACGTTAAATGTGCATCTTGAGTTCCAAGCCCGCAAGCCCGCAGTCGCCCAGTTGAAATCTTTAAAATCCTTGTCAGACTCAAAGAAGCAGCAAGGGTCCTGGTCAACGGTCATTCCAGACTACATATAAATAGCCGGAGAGTATAAAACCCCGGATACAAAACACGGAAAATAGTAACCTTTAAAGAGGGTGACACCTTTTACTATGAAAATATTTTCCCTAGTGGCCCTCTAAAAAAATAATGATAAAAAGCCTATGAACGAAGAGTGATTACAATAAAAGATCTTAAAAATTCTTTAAAATTTAAATGCTGAAAAATTGAGAAGTGTTAAAAACGAATGTGAATAAATTAGTAAAAAGGAGAATCTGTCTACAAGAGATATTAAATAACTACGGAAATTTAAAGACTCAGAATAACTTTTTAACTTTAAAATTGTCCACCCCCTTGATAGTTCGAGGCGGTGTTATTAATCGGTAGTCTCCATCAAGCTAAAGGAGGTAGTTGGTTCTAAGTTAAGAGCATTGTATTCTTTTATGGACGAATAGAAGAATGTTCTCCTCATTGCTTCAGTTCTGGGTTTCGGTAAACTATAACGGTCAGCGGTACGTGAGCTAAAAGTTTGTTTTGAAAACTCGAGGGTAATGCGCGTGGGGACGGATTCTTTATCATAAAACAAAGAAGCGTTGACTGTGCTCAGTCCTGTTGCTGTCTTGTTCTAAAGAAGTTAGGAAGCGGCTGGAGCTGCTGCCATTTACAAAAGCGCGATTTCAAAACAAAACCAAATAAAACGAACGTTTCGATTTGCATCAAGGTTGGCAATGAGCCTGAAAGTATTCAGTTAATGTCAGCAGAAAATAGGACATTCTCTTCCAATAAGCACTTTTAATCGTAAAAGGTCTTAATAAGTATGATAGCAACGTTTTTTACAGGAAATAATGAAAAGAAAAGTGGTAATTCAAAGAACTGTTACTCTCTAGTAAAAAAATACTATAAATGGAAAGTTTTTACCATAGAAACATCAATCATCGATCCACGATCAATCAAAATTAATATGGCCATAAGATGAACTCTGCTAATTATTTTGTACCCGCCTGTTTATTCGATCATGACACATATCAGGTTCCAGAGATTATACTTTTCGCTTTTTATTTCTCTTTGCCAAAAAAAAAACAACGGAAAAATTAAATTCACTTATCGTCCCAAATTACTAAAATAAAGATATTTAAGGTAAAAGCCAAATGACTAAAATATTTTTTTAGAGCAAAATTATGTGCACCTGTCGAAATAATAAGAAAATAGAGCTGCGCTTTATTGGATGATCGATTTTAGAGCTTGTTTACAAACGAATTTGAGAGCTGTCATGCTCCTCATGCAATTATATTTTTTTTCTGCAAAACCTTTATGGTATTATAAACAATGCAAGATTCTCAGAGAGAAACGATTTGAGGCTCAACAAGATCGTCTAAAAATAGATAAAAGAGAGTTATGCCGAGTTGCGCGCGGCCTCCCTGACGCATCGCTGAGAAAAAAACAATAACAAAGCAAAAAAGCAATAACAACTCTAACCTCCATTTTCACGGGCTAAGCTGTTCAGCCATTTGTTTTATCTTGGAAGCAAACGCAGGTAAGTAAATGTAACGTACACTGCGATGAAGATGTCACTGGCAAAGATTAAACGCTACAAACAATTCCTTGTCTTACTCAAGGTCTTATATGTTCACCCCTTAATAAGGCGCATAACTGACAATCATTTACCCCTCATTTATTGTAAAATTAACCCGCGAAGTCTTTAATTACATGAAAACATATAACTGACCAATAAGGTATCGTCAACTAAAAAGCAACCTGCAAGTCCGCGCTTTTCCATTCATAGACTTTTTTTCTGAGGAACTCGAAAAGCGTCTGTGTAAGCAAATGTGAAAAATGCGCGAGCAAAAGGGAAAGAAGTGTGCGAACATGAGCCTCTCTATAGGTATCTGCCAATTCTCGACGCCATTTTAAATTATGTCTTTTAACCGATTTATGATAAGTGAATGAAATCAACAACATGCAATCATTTACTACATTATATTTGTGTGTTTTTTTTTCTTGTTGTGTCGCGTCGTAGAACTGCAGTTAGCCGAAAGTTGACGGGCATTGCATTCTAGTAAATTCATCATCAAACTGATGGCAAAATGTTTTTCACATGATCAAAACGATAGCAGATCAGCCAGACAAAACGTACTGAAGTCTTTCTCTTCTAGTTTGTCACAACGATCGCTCGAGTGTACGTTGTTTTTAGACCTCTACGGTCGCTACGATTGGCCCTAAATTAACAAGTGATTATATGGAAATCAGCCTTGAAACAGTCCCTGTCCCACAATCCGAACATGGCCTGCATAAAGTAGTTTAGGTCGTAGTCAGTAGATACTCAGTCGCAGCCGCTGACCACGTCAGTATGGTATCCCGCAAGAGGTGGAGAAAAACCGCGGATGGTGCCATCATTTAAAGCCTGTTACATGCGAACAGATAGTTGGCAGCGGCGGAAAGTAAAGAAATCAAAGTGTTTTTCATTTTTTTTGGCGCGCCTTTTTACCTAGCGCCGCTTCCAGCTATCTGAAAGCCTTGAACAGCTAGGCTAGGAATTTAGAGGGGGGAGTGGAATAAGATACAATTTTCCACCATAAATGACATAAAATGTCTTCGCGTCTTAAAAAGGCTTAGCTCAGTATAAAGACCTTAAATATCTTAATTAGAACAGCCAACAACACCTGTTCTTATAAAATGAGAAGCGTCAGCTGATCGAGGCGTCTTTACATGGGCGATGAAAACTTCATTTAAAAACTGGCAGCTGGTGGCCTTAAATTAACATGTGACAAGAAATCAATGTTACCATGAGGGACTCAAATAGACAATAAATTATTAAAAGTAGGCAAAGCACTCGACGCGTGAATATTTGGCCTGTAACCGATGCATTTAAATCAAAGCAGTTTAACATTTTAGTCGATGGTGAGAAATTAGCTTTCGGCGTTGCCTCAATGCGTTCGAGACTCGCTTGAAAAAGATGACTTTTGTTTTGTTATGTACCTGACCAATGCGGTTTTACACCATGTCGAGAAAACGGGCAATTCTTTTGTTATTATTTAGATGTTTATTTTATCTTCACTCTGTAATTGGGTTAGGCAACACAACTTTTTCAAGTTTGGCGATTTCAGTTAAAAACCCAACAATGGAAAAATCGAATAACCCATTGAAGGTAGATTACGGCGAAAGACGCAACTACAATCGTTGGAAGAGCCGACATGTTGTCAAACCGGTGAATGTAGGAAAACGTTCTAATTTTACCAGAATTTCCGCAGTTTTAAGAGCTAACAAGAGACCAAAGGATACCTTGGAGGATACTGTACTACGTTCAGCATTTCAAAAAACCAGAAAGTTAAAAGAACAACTTCAAAGGAGACAGGTAAGTTTGATTGTACTTGTTTCACATCATAGAGATTGGGCTGCTTGGAACGGTGGTATAACCTGAATGCAAGAGTAAGAGAAGTATCTATTCTATTGCTATAGGAAAGGGGAGCGTGGTTTTGTTGATTGCAGGGTGTGTGTTACCCTGCTTTCAGAGACCTCTTTTCCCTGGTATTCAGGTATTGTGTGTGTATTTGTGGGTGGGGGGGGGGGGGGGGAGAGGCTGAGCCTAACGCGTGAGCGCATGTTCCCCCGGCGGGAAATAAGGGATTTAGGTAATTTAGAATAGCTTGGAACTTGGATTATGGATTCCAATCTTTAGTGGGATTCCGCATTCCTTGAGCTGTACTCTGGATTCCAAAGCCCAAGATTCCAGATTTTACAAGTAAAATTATCGATATGTCCCGGATTCCAAACCCAAAACTCGATAATATCAGGTAAAATGAGGCAAATCAACAGCACTCTTAAGTGCTTCATGTCACTGAGACCTGGATAAGCTCCAACCTTATAAATATGTTGGTCTCTTTACCCGTGAAGTTAGGCTCAGACGTTTTATTTTTAGACCTAGACCGCTGAATTGTGTGCATGTATCTGCAGATGATAGCCCCGGGGTATTACCAAGCTGAGTGTTCCGAAAAGAAGCCCTGTAAAGAAGGAATGTACTGTAATGTACTGTATTGCGAGAAATGTCACAAACTCAACGTGGCCTGCAACGCTAATGAGCAGTGCTGCGAAGGAATGGTCTGCACTTTTGGGAGGTGCGAGAAAAAGTCCAAAGGAGATCCAGGTAGCGTAAATATTTAGCTTAAAGCCTTAAAAGGGGAATTCGTGTTACATAAGTTAGTCAACGATGACTGTTATGACTGGACCGGTAAACGATTACAGCTAGTACTGATCACCTGACCAAGGTTTTCCCTTTTCTGTTCATATAGAAAAACTAGTAGTTTAATTCGTGTCAGTTGCATGTGAAATTTTTTTATAACAAGAACGCGCTTACAGCGGCGTCAGTCTTGCTTCCTTGGAGATTACATCGAGAAATGAGGAGGCGATTAATTCTACACGAAACAGAATTAACTCGCTAAAGGTTTTTTACTTTCTACTTTATCGACGTCGATACTTTTTACTTGTTTCTAAACTGATTTAGTACGCATGTTAGCAACGATCGGAAATACGTCTACGGTCGCAGGCAGTATGCGTGTTTAAATACACGAAAATTCAAGGGCCTCGATTCCAGGGAAATTACATCATTGCCAGAAATCAAAAAAGTGATTTACTTAGACGTAACAATTTTCGTCCAATTTACTTGTGTCAAAGTAATCAACACTTTCAAGCGATAGAATTTGTGGACCGACACGTTTCAGAAAAGCTCTAAATTTAATCTTTCTTAAGCTTTCTTCGCAAAACCTGCGTGGCTTCGATCACGCAACGATTCTTAGTCCCAGTTTCCACGGTCTCCGCAAGGAACGCCTGGTACAATGACCCTCCATTTGTATATCAAAATACGACGAAAAACCTCGGCTGGGTACTTCCAGAAAAATTAGGTGGGGCTGAACGGCATGCTTCCTGAAACCCTTACCCTATTTCAGACCAAAATCTGTGATTTTCCCTACCCTATTTCAGACCTGAAGCCCTGGAGCCCGGCTCGTAACCGAAGCGCGTGACAAGCTGTTACGGCAGGTACACGGTTGGCGTAAACATCAAAAGGGAAATGGTCTTATCGCCAAATGATGAAGAGGTAGCTTCATCTAAAAAACATACCCAATTCAAGACTAGAGTGCACAAACCATACCCTATTTCAGACCAAAATCGTCGAAATTGATACCCTATTTCAGACCAAAACGAATAAAAAACCATACCCTTTCACGACGCACATACATACCTATATAGCCTATATAAGGGAGTAACCCCCCCTCCCCCCCCCTGGGCGAAAAACGAGTTGCTTACGCAAGCGAGACTAGTTATTTGAATCTGACGTTTGCCGTTTGTCGTTAACATCAGCGGAATGATTCTAAATCTCTCTACTCACTCAGGAACAAAAGAATTAAAATTATTGGACTTAACTGAAAGAAAAAAGGACAGATTCGGTTATTCAATTCTCGACTATGACAGGATTTTTATTGAAAAGGGAGTCTACAACTTTTAAGCGGCAGTCTTTTTCTCATCTGTTCGTTCGAAGCCATTAAAGAGTGCCTAATATAATTAAACTTTGACAATTCCACTAGCTGCATAAAGTACTCATTTTTTACCCAACAAGCCAGCATGTTTCGGTTGACTGACTCTCGATTCTCCTGGTTCTCGTGTAACGGAATCAGGTTTTATTATAAGCTGCCGCTTGTCGTTTTTCAGCCAATAAGATCGCCAGCTGATTAAGGGTCCAGCGATCTGATGTCTGATCTCCTTCGTCCAAGTTTAAATTATTGCGATCAAAAGATGTTAAGGAAATCAATGAATAATTGTCTACAGTCAACTAACATTACATTCAGGCTATTCACCCCAAGACGGACCGGACTTCTCACTTTAACAGGCTCCAATAATCATAAAGAGCTGGTCTTGTGGTTATTCAGTATTTTTCTTCCATTCTTCTTCTTCCTCTCTCTCTCTCTCTCTCTCTCTCTCTCTCTCTCTCTCTTGTTTTTTCGCTGTCCGCTAAGGTGGTAGTCTAAGATTGACACTTAATGAGTTACAAACGAAACATTAATTTGCGTTTGTGCGTACGTTTAAATATTTATTGTGTTTTGAAACTGCTTATTTCAGGTACATTTTGTGAAAAGGATAGCGATTGTAATGATGCTTGTTGTGTGCTGGAGCCAACAATAAACTCTCATCTTCCAATATGTAAGCCAACACTGGGTGAATATCATCAATGTGCCGCCATTTTGTATCGAAAGATCTGGGTCGGAGACAAGCCAGACTGCGGACCGTGTAAGCCTGGCCTCGAATGCGTCCAGAAAGGGTCGGTAATTCTACACAGTAAAAATCCGCAAGTAGTAAGGATCTGGCGGGTTTTTAAGAACCTGTTAGGCTAAAATTTGCCATTTACGCCCCCTCTACACAAGAACCTGTTAAGCCTAAAATTTGAAACAGGTTCTTGTTTTCTAAAATCTATAAAAAAAATTCTGTACATTTGGTCAAATAAGATAAGTCAACATTCAGGATCCTCTTTGCCGAGACATGGGTGCCTCGTCACTCCAATTGCAATGTTATTGTATGCCGGTATATTGAATAGGCTGAATACCACTAAATACCCTTAGAAACAATGTATTTTTTCTTCAGAGCATAAGGACCTATTTAAGGACCTAAATAGCTTAAATTTGTGGCACTTACCATTTATGTCAGAACATTATGAGGGCCCCACTGAAAACCCGCCTTGGCGAGTTGGACTCCCTCTATAAATATTATTATTATTATTATTTATTATTATTGTGTGCGGGCTATTACTTGGGAAAATGCAGGTTCTTACTAGCGGGTTTTTACCAACGAGGTACCATCGTTGTTTCAAATTTATATAAAACGTTACTTAATAAAAAGGCAGTTCTTACCTGGCTGTAGCACTTTAGGCTAGATAGATAGATGGGCAGATTGATACTTTTTTGAGGCTTTAAAAGCATATAGCAATTAATTTTTGATAAGTTTATTTTTAAAAATTTGTGTAAGTGTGAAGCACCAGACAAAGTACACGTACCATAAGGTTTTCGAGTGTGAAAGATGCCGGCCGGCTCTATTCAAAAACCTTCCAACTCGCTTTCCAGTGCCGGACACTAGTACTCATGAGGTAGGTATCGATCACACCCAGCTTTTTTAGAGCTTATCTTAATGACCACAAAAAACCTCAAGTCAGTATTCAACGCGTCCGTGACGAGAAAAATTCACCTCAAGGCCCCTCGGCTTGAACCAATTAAGAAACGATCTTTGAAAAAAAGGGTCTCAAGATTCCTTTCCCTCGACTAAGTCAGTGTGCTTTTAAAAGAATTCAATTCTGTGATTTACATTCTTTTTTCACCAGAATTTTTGGCAGCCATGAGGTTTGTATCAAACCGGAGTGAAATAGACAAGAGCAATCAAGCTACAAGTCTTCAAATGATTTACAATTTCCTCTTCAAAGAACTTCACATTATACGGCCGTGCCAGCGAGTTTCTAGAAGGAAAAGTGTCAGCCTTAATTGTAGGCAAATATAAAGCTCTCATGCCCATTGCATTGAGATTGAGTTGTCAAACTTGTTATAGTAAATAAAAACGAAGCACATAGTCACATGCCTGCTTCAATACCAGTTTACGATATGAACCGGTATGCTGTTAACGGCATGAGTCAAATCAAACGACAATAATGCTTGACAACAATTGAGCTACAGGACTAAAGAAAGTCTTCATCATGCTTTGACAGTGTTGGGAACAGCATTTTAGGGTCAATAGAGCTAGTTTAATTTAGCTGGACTTTGTAAATTAAAGGAACGGTAGAGGTCTTTATACCAGCAGCTTGCCGCAACTAGCCGAATAACAGTTTTTTTCCGTTTCCACGGTTGGCATTGTAACAATACGCTCATCAGACAAAACTGGTAGCCTGTTCCAGACATTCAGCTGGTGGAGACGGCGTAAAAAGTTTTTTGCTTTGCCCTTTGGTGTAACCACTCCCGCCGCACTCCACTGTCTTAACAACGCCTGGAACACAGCACCACACGGGCTAAAAAACCGGTGGAAACACGCCATAAGCATCAACTCAAAAAGTGATCGTCAAAATCTTGACAAACGTACAGTAATGATTATTAAACGAGCGTACAGCGATCTTATAAAGAAATATTGAACAAATCTCTAGTGATCTTATAGGAAAATAAAGACACTGAAGAAACACGGGTTAAATTCAATGGTCCATGCTCTTCGCTACTAGGACAATTCCCTCTCCGACACCCATTCTAACTTCCGTGACTAATTTCACTAACAGCTACTAACGCAGGGATGTCAACCCCCCACGTGTTCAAATATTAGGGAGCTTAATAATAATGATAATACTAATAATAATAATAATAATAATAATAATAATAATAATAATAATAGAATTAATTTCTACACGATTAAAAAGTACAGCAGAGCTGATGTGGTCGTGTTAAAATTAAAAATATTATCAAAATCGTTAAAGCAATGAAAAACGCTTAGTTTACAATAAAATTCAAAGCCTAGAAATAGTTACTTAGAAACCGAAGTTTCAATTAATGTCCTTTGAAAAGTGTCAAATTAAAGTATTTTGATATTTTCCTTGAGTGACTCTCTAGATAGAGAGTTGCAGTTGCATTTTATTTAAGCCGAGGCTTATTTTCTCTCGTATAAACCTAAACGGCCCTGCTTTGTAGCAGATGGACTTGCGAAATAGCTCTGTCTTGGGAAAAGGTATTTCAAACGTAAGCTTTGTTCGTAAATTATAACTGCGGTCGCACTTTTTAAAAAAATTTCTGGATAGTTTCGAGGGAAATTTAGTAAAAGCATTTATGGGCTAAGAAGAATAATTTTAGAATATACATAGATTATTTGATAAAAACCAGTTCGCATGATCTAGCTTCTTGTCGCTCGACGAGTACTAGTCTAAACCAAAAAAAAATTTTAGCAGTCCGAACAAGGATTTTTTCCAGCTCCGGCAACGGGAATGGCAAAAAGCAAATGCACGACTACGACGTGAAAATGCCTACTTTCACGATTTATGGCAACCTCGTTCCCAGGGTTCGCTCCGTAGGGCGGGTAGGAGAGAACCCTGGGAACGAAGTTGGATTTATGGAGGACTAAATTTGGAGGACTAAATTTGGAGGACTTGAACGCAAGACAAGGATTTTCTTTTTTCTTTTAGTGAACTTAGAAACAGTTGCTTTAGAATTCCGACTCCTGAGAATATCGCCAACATTTGACAAATGAAATGCGATGAAATTTAAAACAGCGCGAATTCTTTTTTTGGGTGACGTTTTCGCTGCCGTTGCCGTACGGTCGTCGCTCCAGCTCCCTATTGAGGATGATAGATGACGTCATAACACACGGGACATGACGTCATTTGAGCAAAAAATACTCGTTGACTCAGATTAGGGCCTTTTATATAAAGCCGAGGAGAAAATAAGCCACGTCTTACTTTGGCTGCAGCTTACATAAGACACGAACATCGGTATGAATGGTACAAAATCTCCGTTCACGGTTTATACAACCCACGGCCATGCAGCTCAAGCCAGAGGCATATCGACGAGTTTTGGGCTGGGCCTATCCAAGCCGCGGCTTACCTTGGACATGGAAGTATTCGTATAAATGCACTCAAACGTTGTCCGCGGCTTGCTGAAGCCAAGCTGTAGTAGCTTGTAGTAAAGCTGAAGCCTTGAACGATTGCTACTCATGCTCATGCTCTGTTTTCAATTATATCCCAGACCTTCGCGCCTGAGAGACGCGCGCTAT
>OZ037996.1:45466912-45536912 GCA_964035705.1 Porites rus | reverse complement strand
TGGTTTTTCCTATTTTGTCCTATTTTGGGTTCCGGTTTCTGTTCGATTTGAGTAGCACTTGATCTCGAATAGCCGCGAAACGCCAAAGTTATTTAGAGGATCAAGCGTCTCCCTTGACGCCCGGCGAGACTTTGACCTCACAGACCAGGGCGACCATTAACTGACCATTTTGGTCAGTTTACGAGCTATAGCTTCCAACGTGCCTCCCGCACCGGAACGAAACGGAAGAAGCAATTGTGGATTGTGTTGCGTTTTTTTACGACTGCTGTTTTGAGTATCTGTTTATTACCACATTAAACCTTAGAGCAAGTTCCTGCTGCCATGTAAAACTAAAAAGGAACTAATTGTACCGGTTAGCTTTCTCAGTGTCGACTCAGCTCAGTGCAATCGCATGTTAGACAATCGAGTCTCCAAACTTTCAGGTGTTAGCTATCAAATGGAAATGTTCGATTAGAGATTTTCGATTGAAGTTTCCAGAGCTATAGCTTTTTGCGACTGCAAAATTGCAATTCTAAAAAGGACTTGTGTGCAAATTCTCCTAAGTTAACTAGGCTCAATAACTAGCATCCTCGGAGACCCAGGGGCAGACAAAGGGGGCGAGGGAAAGTCTAAACGGGCAGAAAAATATATATGGAACGAAGAAAAGACTTTCCCTCGTCCCCACTATCTGCCCCTGGGTCTCCGAGGATAAATAACTAGCGGCTTTTCGGAAATTGAGCCGCAAAGTCTGGGCTCGAGAGAGCGGCAGAAACAAAGCCTATGATTTAGGCAGACACACAAAGATACAAAGGCTTCAGACAAAGTTCATGACTTTCACAAATACTTTGGTGAAATTAGTGTTAGTTTAGTTTGCTCTGTATGCCCCACTTGTCACCATTATATTGGTTTTTGACGGTTTTGTATGCGGTTTTCGGTTTTGGCCGAATTTTTTTGCGGTTTTGCGGCTTTAGATGATTTTTTTCTTCGGTTTTGCGGTTTCTAATATACCCCAATGCCCCCCTCAAGAAGGTATTACAAGGAAAAGAAAATAAGAAACAAAACAAAGCTACAATAATTTAAAGAAAAGAAAAGAAAAGGAAAGATAAAGAAAGAAACCACAAAAAAAAGAAAAATAAGCCGTTTCCAGGATTGAACTTAGGACATCCTGTTTGCCAGGCTAATAGGTTACCACTACGCCACGTGGGAATGCATGACTAAAGTGTTGATGATATTTCATTTAAAGCCTTACTTCCGCCAGCACACACCATTTAAAGCCGATTGAGCTGTACTAAAGAGGGGCACTGGGATATACTCCCTTTTATTTTGAACTTACATGTAGGGGTGTGTTGTTAAACACTGGGTATGGTTTTTTGAGTCTTACAGCACTGTCCTTAGAGGAATTAGGCGATTTAGCAAAGTTAACAGTAACGTTAGCATGTATGTTGCATTGTTTTTCTATCAAACCAGCCTAATAAGAACCCCAGAGGACTGCTATGTTTGTACATGTGTTTGTACACGTTAACTATCCTTAACCTGCTGTATAACTTATTATTAAAGACACTAAAAATTTGTCAAAAACTGATTTTTTTAGAGTAAAGACAACAAGCAAAGTTTGGTTGCACTGAACTTCCCATTTTTGACAGATGCTCACTGCATCGAATTTGTGATGAACTCCAAAGTTATGTTTATAATGCGAGGATTACCTGGTAGTGGGAAATCAGTAGTTGCCCATCAGATTAAACAAGTGTATGGTGATAAGGCTGTGATATGTTCAGCCGATGATTTCAGAGTGACTGATCAAGGAGATTATGTTTGGAAAGCTGAGGATTATGAGATGACACACATGATATGCCAAGAGAAAGCAAACCAGGCCTGTCTAAATGCAACACCAGTTGTTATTATTGGTAAGAAATAATACTCAAGTTGAAATGATAATAAATTATTATATTTGTAAATCTTGTTACGTTGTTAATAACTGCACTTCTAGTCTTCCACTATCCTGTGATTTTCTTATTTACTCACCAAAATAAGGTTTACCATTGTATTACATTTACCTTTTCTTATAGAGTTTAAAGTAAAAACTTGCAAGAGGTGACAGGCCGCACATCTCCACCGGCATGAAACCTTTGAAACCATTTACATATTGCTCCATTGTATAAATACATTCAAGAGCTATATGCACTGATAAATTATGTCCAGTCCTGAAGCGTTTACCAATTGTATGGAAAACCTGGAAATTCCATGCAGAATTCAAAGGGAATGGTACATCCCGGTGGGAATTTTGAAAGAGGCTGGTGCACTCATTAGAATTCCTAATTTGACCAGGCTGGGCATTTATTTGATCTTACCAAAATTGTTTATTAATTTTTTGAAATGTTCTCCAACAGATAACACCAACATCAAGAAATTTTTGCTGTTCCAATATGTTTCCATTGCACATGATACTGGCTACTGTGTGGTTATAGTTGAACCTAAGACAAGTTGGAAACTTAGCATATCTGAGTTGACCCAACGGAATCATCACAATGTTACAGAGGAGAGACTGAGAGAGCTTTTATCTGAGTTTGATAAAGTATTTGCTCTATATTATGGGTGGTTTCTTTCAGGGGATAGTTCCAAGACTCTGAAAGACAGGATGTTAAAAGTCTTGAGAGACTGTTGCGAAAATATCCCATCATTTCAAAATAGCTTTGTAAGAGACAGTTCACAGGAACAAGATGAACCTACAAGTAAATAAATAATTTAGTTCCGGTGGTTATTGTTATTATTATGTAGGATCAATTATAGAGCGTAATGGGTTAGAGAGGTAATCTTAGGGCATTGGCCAGGATGTGTGAATTTTCTTTAAGTTATTTTTAGAGGTTGTAATTGAATGGAAGTCTAATTCCTGAGACATCCGGACATTTTTATTGATTGTTTGAAACATCAACAAGTCCATAGATGGGTGACTGCCTCAAAGCAAACAATGCAGAATATTGTAATGGCGACTGTTGTATTCTCTCTTGACAACATTGAACAAAAGTTTGCGGACCTTACCAGAAATCAACTTCTGCTTTATTTTAAGGGTTTATTTGGTCTAAAAGTAACTCTGGTGAAATTCACATATCTTAAGGCTAGAGTGGGCATTTTCCTCTCTGTCTTATTATTCTCTCTAGGTAGGAACATCGAAATCTTGTTAGATTCAAATTTTATTTCATGCCTGAGTGCTAAGTGCTCAGACATTGAGAGACAGTTAAGTTTATTCTATGAATGTCAGAAAGGGTGTAGCCTATTCCAAGATAAAATTGCTGATACACAGAAAATTTGCTATTAACAAGTTTAATCTATGACATATAACAAGTTTAGTCTATGTATATTATAGCATTTTTTTTAATGTAGTTGGAAATTTGTCTAGAGGAAATTATTCCAAGAGTAAATTCCATTTTCCTTATTCTGTGATTAAATACCAGTTGTCAGTGCACCCTTAGAAGCGTTAGCCTCTTGAAATAGTGTGTTAGTCTTGGAACATTGTTCTTGGACCAGATGCTGGATAGTAGCTCTATGTTGGCAGCCTTTTAATTGGAGTAGTGCAGTGGCTTGGGGTGTCTTAAGTTTGGCTGATGTGTAATATTTTTTGTAGGCTGCTCCTCGGAAACAGACTTGCCATCGTTGCCTTGCCTAGAACATCCACGTAGCCAACTCCACATAACTACATTTTTTTACAAGAGAGGGCAAACCCAAAGAGCTCGTGAGTATGTCTGTATGGTTGAAGATGCCCTTGGATCAGTGGCTACTCTGTCAGTAGTTGCCTGGACGATTACACCAAGAACATTGACAGCAAGAGTTAAACTTACTTCACAACAACTCAACCTCTGGGGGGGCATGCTCAGTTCAATGGATTCCACAGGACAAGGAAGTTGTGACAGCAATACAGTACTCAGTCTTAATGTAAGTGATTATTCAGCAGGTTCTAGGGACTAGCAGTCTACCTGAGAGTATGTAGCCGATAAAGAAATGAGAGATACAAGGATCCCTGTATACACTCTGTAAAATTCATTCATTTGGAAAAAAAAATTGCCCATTTTTCGCACTACAAGTTACAAAGCCACGTTCTTTTCACGTACACGCGAAAATCAAGACATTAGAAATCATAAAAGACGAGTAAATAAAACCCCCTTCACGCTTCACAAGACAAAAAAAAACTCCAGTCACTTTCCAAATGAAAAAAAAAAAAAAAAAAAGACAAAAAAAAAACATGGTACCCTGTGCGACGGTATGTTTTAAGGTACAGTAAAACGGGCACCAAAAAAAGGTGTAACTTGATTTGCGACTTTGCTGCAAAACGAGTTGAATAACGATGTTGCGCGTTTTACCACCCACGAAAGAAAACCTTGCAACCCTATTTGTTGCAAGACAGGTTAAAACGTGGGTGGAAAAACGTACAACATGGCTCGCTATTCAACTCATTTTGCAGTGATGTTGCAAAACAAGTTTCACGTTTTTTGTTGCCCGTTTTACTGTAGCTTCATAAACCCTTTCGCTCATGGGAGATCATTTCCGTTAGAGCGGTTGACCTGCCAGTTGCTAACACTTTCTGCCTCCACGCTAGCCTACGAGCAAGCTCTCCTATTTGGGCGAGCGAAGCAAGCCTCGCGAGAACACGCGAGCAAGGGGCCTTTGCTATGCCCCTCAGTTGTGGCTACGCCACTCGCTCCCGCGTTCTCGCAAGACTCGCTTCGCTCGCACAAATAGGAGAGCTGGCTCGCAGACTACTTCCCCGCCAGTAAGTCGGCTTGCGCGATCTTCAACCAATTTTTTTTTTTTGTTTCAGGAATCATCGAGTTGTGCTCTTCAAACAACAAATTCCTCCTTCATTCCTGCCTCGTATGAAGATTTGGTTATCAAGCCAACAGTTGGTGATGGAGATACTGCGCATGTCACGCTGTCCTGCAGAAGTGACATTACACCAGTTCAAGGACGCTATGACTTACGTGACCTCATTACACTTGAATTAACCAATCACAGTTATGAAGAGTACAAAGTGACAGATGGGATTGTGCGCAGTTATGGTGATGGTCAATGGAGTGTCTACTTGAATGAACCCATCTACGTTGATGGACTTTTTACTGGGTTTTATGGATCTTGAGAACATTTCATATATCTTTAACGTTTTAGCGTTAGCCTGCGGTGCCCCGGAGAGCTTGCTCTCAGGCTATTCTAGTCCAAGAGCTTTAACCTTCTAGTTACAAGTCCAGATGCTCTACCACTGAGCTACTGGAGACTCGTGGGAGTTCAGGCCATGTGACAAACATCCTGCATACTGCTAGGACTAGAATGTCGATATATTTGCTCATGCTCAATAACAGAAATTCGACGGTGAATTGAAAAGCCTAGTGAATAAATAAGAAAGATGAGTTTTCAGTCAGTGACCCAGGTGGCTCGAAAGAAAAAGATCAGAGTACTCTCAATAGGAGTCGAACCCGTACCTTTTGTTCTACCACAAAGCTACAGGAGACTCGTTGGAGTTCAGGCCACTAAACTAGGACAAAGCCTAGGTTCAGTGACAAATTCCTACATACTGCTAGGAATGGAATGTCGATATTTGCTGATGCGCAATAATATCAATTTGACGGTACATTGAGAAGCTTAGTGAATAAATAAGAAAAATGATTTTCCAGTCAGTGACCCAGGTGGCTCGGAAGAAAAAAAATCCGAGTAATCTCAATAGGAGTCGAACGTTACCAGTCCAGATGCTACAGGAGACTTGTGGGAGCTAAGGCCACTAAACTACAATTGTAGCTTCATGTGACAAACATGCTGCATACTGCTAGGACAAGAATGTCGATATGTGCTTATATGCGCCGAAATGTGATGGTATTAGTTCTAAATAAGACCTAAAGTTAATTTAGGTACAGAAAGTTTCTACTTTGTGTTCTGGCTCGTCGTCTTGCACATCTTACTTTCTTACTTAAAACTTTCAGTTTCACTCTAATATAACAGGGTGGCAAATGGAGAGTACCTATCACGCATCACGGAAAAATAAAATAAAATATTAACTAAATTAGCAAGTATCATTTTGTTCTGAGGAAATCAGAGGTCGAGAGACGAGAAAAAAGGGCAAGAAGTTGGTGTCATAACTATCTATTTTTAATGTCTCTGCTTCTAGTTTCAAATGATATAATTAACCATCACGGAAATTTCAAAGGAAACTCACGCGTCACGCGTTATGAAAATAGTAAAAAACATGCATCACGCTGCTATGCCCAATCACACCTCTCGCGGCTAATTTGGGTCCGATCACGCATCACACTTATAATTTGAGTCCCATCACGCGTCACGGATCACCGATCACGCATCACACTTATAATTTGAGTCCCATCACGCGTCACGGATAACTACTTTGCCACCCTGATATAAAAGTGTGAAAAGTTAAATGAAATATTAAGACTTCAGTAAAGAATTTTTATTATTAAAGGTTGTCTTTTTACATTTAGTTTTGGTTACGTTTCTGATTATATTATTATTTTCATTATGATGATTATGATTATATTAAGACAGTTTTACACATCTGGATGATGCCCAGTATTAGTAAAAAAAAGACAGAAGTTGGGCGTCTGACCGAAGTCTTTCTTATGCAAAAAATATTGAAATATTAAGAATATCATAGCCGGCTCTTGTAAAATATTAAAACGTTAAAAAAAACTGCGCCTGCCCCTTTCCTCTTTACCGTCGCGCGTGTCTGGCGCTCCTCGTCTCGCTTCGGGCCTGAAAATGTGAAAAACAACAAAAACAATAACAAAACAAAATAAATCGCTTAGTATGCAGGCCGGTAAGAATCCTACGCGCGTGGGAGGACAACATTGATTACAGATGCGTCATAAAATAAACAGTAAATTACGCAGGTCTTTCGAAGCGCATGAAGTCCTTCCAAACAAAAAACGCGAAGGTAACGTTCTTTTTTTTAAAGTGAAAAAGGCTATTCTTCCCCCTTCCGACTATGATGATCATTATATGGGAGATCGGGACAACACTACGGCCGATCTAAAAATAAGACACAACATGACAACACAACACAAAACAAGAATATTAATTTCATGCTTGCATGACTCATCCGTTAGATCACCCCCGCACTCTTGTTCCGCTGGAGGCTCAAAAAATTCCAGCTCTGAAGAGGAGTACCACACCGAGGCCTGATTCACTTCTTGCCACTTTTAGTTTTGTTTTTTTTGAAATCGTTAGTCTTTCGCACTGAACCGGGGGTGGGGCAGAGGAGACAGACGACCGTTTTAGACATTTCAGACTATTTACAGAACTAAGCTGTGGCTGTGGCTGTTTGAAGGGACCTAATTTTTTTCGCATCCCAAAAAATAGTGTTTCCCGCCCTTATCGTGGCGTTGATAGGCTACTGCCGAGAATTTCCGACTATTATACGAACAGGTGCCGATAACAGCTGTCCGACTGCGAACGGCCCGAAAGTAAACAGACAGCAAACAAGATGGCGGGTTACGGTCCACCGCCAGGACCTTACATAGGCTTTCAGCCTGGAGTTCAACCTATAGGATTTGAAATGCATAATCAAGGTTATCCACCTCCTGATAATTATAACAGTCCTGGTTATCCTCCTCCTCCACCACAAGACATTTATCATCCGACCAGGAATGACAACTTTGCAAGCCCGGCTACCCCAGCCGCACCTTCGTACCACAACCACGGAGGAGAAAATGACGATAATCTACCTCCGGTCGGCTTTGAAGGAATCACAAAACCGAAGGATCAGGATACAGCTACGACTTCAGGAGTAAAACTGCATGAAAGGGAAAGTCCTGTACCGCCAATTGAATCACATTCTCCGAAGCACCGCGAATCGCACCAAGTGAATGTCAAACCAGTTTCACCCGAGGTCTGTATTCCCAACAACTTTATTTTATTCTTAAGAGTTGTTTGTTGTACTTATGCAGGCTTAGGGTGGGTGCTCTCTTTAAAAAATCTGCTTTGGCCACAGTTCCCTGACTCAAAAAGGAGGGACGAGGAGGACACGTGAAATATCGCACAGTTGTTATATCAAAGTTTCATCTGTGATCACAATGATCATGAACCGCTATAAATATCCGCACGGGATGACTTGTTGAACTTGTGTATTTAATACTCAGCTGTTTCACTCTTCCTCTGTTTACTATTTAACACTGAGCCTCAAAAATGATTTTATAAACCCTTCTTTAATGTAAATTATCAACACACTGTATGGCTGACATTTTCCTCCTTTATGATCATCAAGCTGCATCGTCACTTTGACAACTTAATACACATCCGTAACGCATGAGTGCCATGATAGAATCCTATCCCAGCTGCCAAGTAAAAGTGAGTAAAATGGTAAAAGAGCAGAATAGTGAGGTAGTCTGGCACTCCAGCCTGTAAGCTTTGCTTTTTCTGCTTCTGCGTTTCGTAAATCAGAAAGAAACTGAAAAATATTTGAGATCTAAACTCCTTTTCTTAAGAAATCATCTTTGACAGTAATACGATATTGTATCATAAATTGATCGAGGCTTAAATAGGTTTTCTCAAACTCATTAATAATTCATTAAGAAAATACAAAGGAAATTAATGTTTAATGAGTGTTTGGAAATCGGATGAAACACTGCTTAGTATTTGCATCCTTAATTTCTCCTTCAAAAATGATTTTGTTTGAAAAGAAATATCAAACATTCGACACAGTGTTTCATCACCAGATGAAACACCTCGAAGTTCGTCAAAAATACTCCGCTGCGCGTCGTATTTTCAACTCTCTTCTCGGTGTTTCAACTGGTGATGAAACACTGCATCTCATGTTTGATATATTACGTAAAATATTCCTCAGGAGGCAACCGTTATTAAGGGGGTAATTTATGCCCCCCACGAAAAATGTTATTATTGAGGTATAATAATTACAGGAATATTCACAGTCCTTTTTTTGGCAAAGAAAATGATAATTATTTGAAAGCTCCTTTTGTATCTCCAGTAGGTTTTTTAAGTAGATGTTTCTAGCAGATAATCTGCTAGACATATAATCTGAATGACATATAATTTATATGTCATTCATACCTTTTTTAGGTTTCATAAATGGGATCTTCATTGCTACAACCAGCTGCAAAAATTGTTAAATGTAAGACACTTTTGCCAAAATCAACTTTGGAAAAGAGAAGGTTATGAGAAGAAGTAAAAATGATCATCATTGGCACATGGTTTGATCATTGTCAAATTTCTCAACTAATTCTTCAGGGAAATGTATGAGATCAGTCTGGACAATTTGGTATACACATATACCTGTGGGTACTTGGGGATTAAATGGTTAAACTGTCCTACCATGGTTTATATTCAAATTTTAAAATCTTTTGACAGGTGTTGAAAAAAGATGAATATTTTCCTGAATAAGTTTGCTGCAAATTTTAGTTACTGATGATTTCGATTAATTGCCCTTGACCTGTCATCAATAGCTGCATCTTATCAATGGTAATTTTCTTTGTCAAAAAAACACCTCAAATGACATTTTTAAATTGAGAAAGTATCTTTTGCTGAGAGAAGATCAAAGCAACTTTGGGGGCAGATATTCAGAAGGTGTATTGTTTTCAAATGTCAAAAAGGTAGTTTTAGGATGTTTTACCATGTTGTACATACTGTGTGGTAAAGCCAATCCAGTAATAAAATGGATTAGAGACAGGCAGGATCAATTTGCTGAAAGGGCTGCTTGTTATTCATGAGATATTTTTCCATCACTGATATTTTAACCCTGTATGAAATTAATTTTTTTTGTAATTGGTTGCTTTTAGTGCAGATTGTAGAATAATTTATTGATCTGTTCAGCCATCTGGATATTCACGATAATAGTTTTCCTTTCTGTCTGCATCTTGTCTTGTTTTCTTCCTCTTCATAAAGTGAGAGTTAAAAACATTAACTTTTAGTCGCCACCAAACTGCATGTCGTATAAATCTGCTCCAACAGTGCATGACATCCTGTATGCATAATCATTCTAGGCAACAAAGTTTTTTTTCAATTTTTGTGGTGGTTTGAAATGGAAGTCGACAACTATACTTCATGATTGACAAAATAATGAGGAAGAAAAAGACTCTTCATATAGCACGAATTGTAAGATGAAATCCACAAGGAGCACTGTCTTCTTTCTTCTTTTTGAGTTGAGGTTAACTTTGGAGATGGAGATGTTTTTTCTAAATAGAAGTTAAAGAAATTTAATTCATTGTTTTATACGGAGTTTAACACAGGTTAATAGCATCTTGTGTTTTTAAATCTACTGGTATACAGGGTGTATAATATTTAAGGTTTTATATTTTGTAAAGAATCACTAAAATTAATCTGTTAAAATAATACCCAGTTGCAAAAACTATTCCCCTCTGCAACTACATGTGAGTAAAAAAGTTATATGCCTGCATACTGTACATGTGTATGAATGTACTTTATCATATAAACACCAATGAAATACTAGGTGAGCTTTCACACGAAAACATGATATCGTCACATATGAAAATAACATATTATTTTCACATGTGAAAGTATCACCGTTGCTATGCTCACTTGTGAAATATTCTTCAACACGAGAAGAGAAATTTTGTATCTCCAAGCGGCCATATGTAATATCCTCTATGTATCCATTTACATCAATGAATTATTTCAAAATGCACTATATTCATGTACACTGTAATATTAATTTCTGTTTTATTTCAGCTAAGACATCACTCTGAGTCTAACACACTTTTCTTTAAAGATGGCAAAAGAAGAATTGGTTAGTGATCCGTCTACTTTATTTTACTTTATTCTTGTTTGCAAACATGCACCTGCACTATGGTCTATACTTGTAGCCAAGGGTTTCAATGCAAATTGAAGTAGCCAACAGGTTTGAATAGATTAACCGACAATTTAACAAGAGGCGTGGCCTCCTCTTTGTAGGGGTGTAGGTACTCTCCCAGAAAATTTTTATTTGTCACTATCTGTTGCAAAGTCATTTTCTTGCTGTTACCATGTGACTATAATATCCTAAAATGATTTTGAAGCAGTTTAGGTGTAAGACCATGCCAATCTAATCAGTGGCAATGTATTTCCGATGAGAGTGAATACTAAAAACACAGTAAGGCTCAATCGTTTTATAAAATTGGGGTAGAAAGTACGTTCAAGTCCATCAAATTGAATTTTGTGTAAAGTTTTGACAAAGTCAAAGAACAACGTCCGACAACAACAACAACAAGTAGCCATTAACTTCTCTGAGCAAAGTAGCCAGACTTCTACTGGCTGTTGGCATGACATTGTCAAGAGGTTGATGTGTATTAAAGTCTTCCTTTTTTTACAGATTACATCCTAGCTTATGAAGTTGACTATGACAAAGATGCAGAGTGGCAGCAAAAAAGAGAAGAAAAACGAAGGGAGTTTGAAGCAAACCTGGAAAAAGCTAATCTTGAACTTGAAGCTGAAGGGATTGAGGTACATGTACATGTAACTTGTACATTGTACAATAATCCGTATATACTGTAAATTTGCTGGTCACATGTTAAGATTGTTTTCAGGAAAACCTAAAGGAATTCAGAACACACTCATGAAATCATTACGGTTGAACCGCCATGAGCTACCACCTCTCGTAAGCGACCACCTTCCAATGATAAATGACCGCCAACCCAAAACACCAAAATTTTCCCACTCAAAGCCTTACAGTTGGAATCTCTAGTAAATGACCACCTCCTGTAAGCAACTGCAACCATCTTTTGTGCCTGATGGTTAAAGATTTTTCCATTTTTTTAACCTCTTGTAAGTGACCACTTGACGCATTCCCTGATCTCTACACATGTATGTTAGCTGTGTGCACTATGCTACTTAGAATAATTATATGAAGAACTTTAGTGAGAACATGGAACTACACATGTCGTAACTTAGACATTGCATGTAATAAATGATCTTCCATAAAGTAGATGTGCCTGGACCTCTTCCCGGAAAAGGTGCCTTGTGGTTTGATTCTTGTAAACAACCACCTCCCGCAAGCGACCAATCAGTCATTGCATTTTGGGTGGTTGCTTACGGGAAGTTTGACTGTATTAAATTTTTTTTCATGTGGGATTTTTTAAAACTTCAAGTTTTGTTGTGTGGCAATAATAAATTTTGAAAATGTGCTACATGTGCATTAGGTGCTCTATGTGTGTGCCTTCTTGTAGGGAAACCAGAGTAATCCTGGCCACCATATTGCTTATAAATTTATTCCAATGCAAAAACTTTGTCTCTTTGACTTATCTTGGTCATGTTGGAAGGAATTTGCATTAGAGCAAAGACAGTTTAACTCAATTCAGTTTCAAAATACAATCACTTCAAGGGCATTGAAACTGGACAGTTGTCATTGATGTCTTGTAACCTATTTTTGTCCTTATTTTTGAGTTGGCTATTTTGTCATTAGCCAGTGTTCGACACTAATTTTCCTGCTAACTTGCCCTCTGGGCAACTATGTTGCTAGTTTTACTTGCCGAGTGTATTTTTTGGTTGCCCCCAAAAAATCGTAGTACGCCTAAAGGCACCGTTTCCAATGAACAGGGAGCTAGATTTGTCAGCAATTTTGGGAAAAGAACAGCAAATTTTGCACTTCATGGTGTTCTTTTCTTCATCGTGTACAAGCCAAGGAAAGTCACGCTCCCATGACGTTTGGTACTTTCGATCTCATTTGCTTTTCCCAGCGAAGACTTCTGGTTGAGATTCAGCTTTTCTCTTGTGTCCTGGTTCCTTAAGCTTTGTAGAATTCAACTGTTGTGTCGCTTGGATGTCCTCACTTTTATTGACTGTAACCAGTGACTTGCGCGTAAAACCAAGACAAAATAAACTCATGGTTGCTCATCAAGCTGCCATCTTTGTTTGTTTGGTAGTTCGTGGCAAGTACGTGAGAGGACAGGGTACAAACTTACCCATGAATACTTGTTCGTGAAGAAAAACATGGCGGAAAACGAAATACTCAATGTATCGGCGTAAGGACCCGTCACTGTACTTGTTTTTCATTCTCCTTCTACGTTCACCTGACTAAAATTTCAAAAAAGGGATCAGGTGATTTTGCTGCAGCTGTTGGATTTTATTCTTGTCCCAGCGGCTCGAGTGTTATCCTTAACCACTTGCCCTAACGGGCAACCCGTGCGGCTTACACACTTGCCCAATGCATAATTCTACTTGCCCCGGGCAAGTGGGCAAGCGCTAGTGTCGAACACTGTAGTAGCATGTGAGGTCATTCTGCCATTTTCTTCAGCTCTACAATGAAAAAACAGCTGAGCCACTTTGCGGCTTCATTGCGGCATGACATTAGTGGCCCTTTTCTGTCGGTATCTATATGATTGATGTCAATGATTATTCTAGATACTGGGAAGCATCTACTTTATTTGTTTAACACTTGCTACATGTAGTTATGAAGAATAAGCCATGAAATTAGCCAACCAGGAGCAGGGAAATATGTGAATGATGATAATACGGTATACAGTTGATTTTACTGCTGCTGCTTGAAATATTTATTTTATTTTAGACTTCTAGCAATGGAAAGACAGCTTACATCAAGGTCCATGCTCCTTGGAAAGTCCTCACAAAAGGTGCCGAGGAAATGTTAATGAAGATGCCTATTAAGGTATAAATAATGACATGAAAACAGTCTTTAATTTGCTCTCCCCTGTTAGTGTCCAGCTCTGTTCTCTAGATGCATAGTTACAAGAAGTACAAATTATGTCCATGTACATAATTTGTACTACTTGTAACTATTTTCAAATCCAAACAACAACAACAAAAAAACAAGCCCTATCTTATGAAAATTGTCACAAAATTAATATGCTTTTTAAACTTTTAAATTATTGTTCAGGCCACTTTTTCTTTAATTTATTTTATCTGTAATTGTATTTTTTCCTGCAGGAGAATGACTTGGATACAAGAGATTGGACTGAACGATGCTTTGATACCATTGGTATTCGCAATCCATTTGAACTCAGAGTTGGTGAGCTTCCAGAGGAACCAAACTATTTCACCTGTGCCTTTAGAAGAGACAAGATGGATAAGTAAGAGATTGCCATGAAACAATCGTGAATTCATATATCTTAAAGAAGGGGTAGAAATGCTTGTCATTTTGTTCAGGGATTTGATTTGCAGATTATTTTTGATATCACCTAGGCTGTTTGGGACAGAGTCCTTATACAGTGTATTTTCATAGCCATTAGTTGGCTTATTGTTTTAGAAATGGTATCGTTTAAAGTGATGGTGTAGCTAATAAATTGGTCTTCTTCAAGGGCTTAACAATCCCCATTTTCTGATAAGCATTCTATTTCCCTTAATAAAATTCAAGTCATACCCGCATGTACCTATAACAATAGGCTTTTATGTTAGAATATACTTTGTTTTTTATGGCTTTAACTTAAGAGGTACTACTCAAAAGTTACTTACCACCCTCTCGCGAGACGCAAATCGTGTTGCTTGCTATGTGATTCTCTTCGCGCACTACATGATTCCTGTAGCGCAGGACGCGATTCTCGTAGTGCGCAATGGCCTAAAAACTGTAAGCATCATGGCCAAAATTCTTGAGCAATTTAACCAATCAATGGTAAAGCTTTGCCGTGACTAACACGCTAACAAATTTTTACCTTAGCAACCTGTAGACCTGCCTGTAGACTGTTGCGTATAATTCACTTTGTGAAGGATCGGATTTCCGTATTTATGTAAAACATGCTTTAAATAAAATCACTTTATATCCACTGCACCACATTGAAAACTAGTTTTCAATGTGCCAATATGCAATATGCCATGCAGTCCATTGAAGAATCATTGAAAAACACACCATAAATATCAAACACAGTAATACGAAAAACATTAACTGAACGCTAACCATTGTAAGTAAGTGTTTAACCCTAAACAGCGCTTAACCCTAGCCCTAAAATGAGTGCTTAACCCTAATCAGTATAATGAGTGCTCAACTCCTCATCTGTAAATTTGCAGTTTTTACTTGTGTTTCCTTTTTTCTACCGGTGCCTCGCGTGACTCGCATGGCTCGCTGGCTTGCAGTTTTCAAGACCTATGTGCTCTCACACAAAAAAAATGCTGTTCAGCAACTTTTGTGCTATTTGGCCACTGTAATTTGTTAAATTCAAGACAACTTTCTTTCAGAAATCAAGATTGACTGTACAAAACTCGCTGCCGCTACGCGTGAGCTATATAAACAAATTCACTGTTGTCTTATTTGGCTGCTGTAATTTGTTAATCTTTTGTAAATCAAGTAGTGACTATATGAAATAGCTATAAAGAACAAATTAAACTAACATTATTTCGTGATTGACGGCAAGTTGAATGTTTACTGATGTTGGCGAAAGTTGCTGCTATGCGTGAACGATAACTACACACATCAAAAGAGCTGAGAAATTTTTTTGGTAGAGAAACTCATTGATAGTGATTTGCAGTATATTTGGTTCTTCTCACATTGGTTTGTTCAGTTAAAAAATCAAGAATACTAGTGGCAGTTTTCACTTTTCGGCGAATGAAACGTCATGATCAAGTGCTGTGTCTAATGTCAATCGCAAACAAAGCCGGGAACTAAACAGTGTGCTGATGACAGGCTAAAAGAAAGCTTCTTGAAAAAAAAAACTTAACGTCAAATCTAACACCCCTTTCACTCAGTGTTCAAGGTAACGGTAAGCAAACTTTTTAATTGGTTTCTCGCTGGACGTGTCGTCAATAATTTATGCCAAAATTCCTGCTTCAATGATTCTCACACTACGCGATTCTCATAGCACGCGACGCGATTTTCATCCCGCAGGAAATGAGACGTGACTGGTAACTTACTTTTGAGTGGTACTGTAGCATTTGCATAGTGAGTAAGCCGAAGTCATGGTTTGTTTGAATGACATTGAACAGGACTGGTGGTTTCATGTGTGTGACTTTGCTGAACTAAACACTACCTCAAGGGCTGGCTTACCAGACAAGTGTACTTACAATGATCTTGTGACTTGTTTCAATTCATTGAACAATTAACTTGTACTGTAGTCTATGAGAAGGAATTTTTACCTTACTTAATATTTTGTCAGGGAAATTTGCTTTGAGCTACATTGTATGTCTGGTGGTACATTTTGTGCAAACACTCCTGACGTGTTTTTCACTCTATTTCAGACTTGAATTTATTAAGTGAGTACAGTTTTAATATGAACAAAGGTAACCTTGCAATTCTTTCTGTGTTTTGTTGCCAGATTTTTAATCCCAGACAACCGTGATGATTTCTTTACAAGCGCTCAAAGAAGCAAAATAGTAAGTTTTATTTTCCACTGTAGTTTGAGTGCTTGATAAACAACCCCTGTTGCCTTGTCCATGTAGATGTTCAGTCTAATAGTTAAATTCATTTTTTTACTTCCATTTTGTGTCAATGAGGCCCTGTACTATTTAAGCATAACATTCTAAGAAGCAACATTGTCTTGGAACAGCACCATAAGACAGATGATGTGTTGACAAAACAACATGGAGATTGGTTGAAACAGTGACAGGGACTTGACAGTCACAAATCATACAGTAATAAAATTTGCCGACAGGAACATGGCCTCCTCTGTCCCAGAATACTCAGAACAACAGGTTTTGAAATGAGGATAAAGGGACATACATGTACATGACCCCTAAAGAAGGCCTCACAACTTCAATGTACATTAAATCATATTAAGCATTTAACACAAGTATGCCAACATCTCATTATAGGTTCATCGAATTTTGAATAAAACTCAGTATGGAGAAAAAAGAAACCAGATTGGTATGTCTCATACATCTGTGTAACTAATATAATAGAAAGTAAAGCTCCTGTTAAATAGTTTTCTTAAACACTGAATTTCAAAGAATGCAAAGAAAAATGTACTGCATATCTTTTGTTCCCTGTAATACACCCATGTACGTTGTACTGTACATAAGAATATACTAGTGCTCCAATTAACAGCTCATTGTGAGCTGCTTTATTTTTTGTTTGGCATTTGTTTGTTTGTTTTTAATTTTGTTACCAAACAACTTAAACATTTTCTAAACTAGGTATTGGACGTTTGCTTGGTAATGGATCATACAGTGCAGCTTACCCCCTACATGAGGTTGGTATCTAATATTGCTTGGCCCAGTTGGTCAAAGGCTGATTAGCGCTAATCTGAGGTTAAATTTGATCCAGGTTTTTTTTTCTTTTATTCGAAAAAACATTTTCTGGGATAAACGTCTCTATTCTTTTAAGATCATGAATCCAATCATCATATTGTAAAATATAAATAAAATTTGCTGTCCCTGAAGCCATTTTATCGATGTTAAAGATTTTGAGTTGTACGGACAATAAGAAACAATGGAAGGCTGGGAAGTCTGAAGCTGACCGTCCCAGCTCAATAACTTGCCTTTCACAGGTTTCATCACAACTGCTCGTAAGCGCTTCATTTTAAACTTCTTCCAACAGATTTTTCTTTCTTGGATTCGTATGACTGGGCAACTGGACATGACCTAATCAATGGTCACCCAAAGCTTATGTCAAGGCGACAGTTTGCTTCCGTCGGGGAGCGTGCATGGTGTATTGCGAGTAGCACAGTGGGATGGTCCCTTGGTCCATTTGACCATGACAAAGTGTGTCAGAAAATCGAGCACCCGGCTTTTTACACAACGCAAATTGCAGACATGGATTGATAGATCGCCTGTGCTATGATGCTTTAGCTTAGTAATTGTTTTGTATCTTGCCTTATGTGTAGGAATTCTTAGATTGATTAATTTGTCTAAACTGTCTTTCAGGGTACCTACGAATTGGATATGTCATTTGATCCTCCAAAGCCTCAAAATGATAGACAGGTATTTCTAATAGACCACCACAAATAATACCATAATAATCTCAAGTTGCAATTTTCAGAATATTGTGGTATTTTCTGCAGCAGCCTTTATATTATAACTTTGTGTCTTGGTTTCCCGAAACCTGCTATCAGGGGCCTTTTGTTTTGAAGACAGGAAGTAAATAAGTTAGTGCCTGATACATTATTCTCACAAACTGCCAAAGGCGTGAGGTTCAGTTTTGTTGACTTGTTACGGTATGAGCTGTGAACCTTATTGGACAACAATTATGAACCAGATTTCTTTGCAATATGATACGCATGTGCTACCAAATAGTTTTTTTTACTTGGGGAAAGCAAACTACATTGTACAACTGTACAGTCTGTGCCTATATTTTTAGATGCCAGTTTGAGAATTACACTCAAATACTTTTGAGATAATCTAAACCTTGAGAAACCACCAAAATGTGTTCACACAAACTAATATTAAAGCGTCAATAGCATTCTGCTCATTATTTACTACAATTAAAAGTTATAATGGAACTGTATCATAATAGTGTATTGTTTCTGGACCAATAAAAAAGAACTCCAGTCTTAGGTTGGGATGTTTTGTGGGAGAGACATCTGCCAGAATGACATAATGCTATTCTGATGACGTAAGATACCGGGGTATGTCCAGAATCTGGTCAGAAGGATCTGATTGGTCAACCTAGTAATAATTATTCTTTTAAGCTATTTTTAGTGAATGGCAGAAAAGGGACAAATGATGTATTGTAATGAATCCACTACAGAACAGACATTATTTGTGAAATGAGTCGTCTTCAGAAACGCTGCTGTTCATTTGCAGAAGGGTATTTCTACTGTCATTCTGTTGAAGACATGTCTTCCATGAAACATCCCTAGCAGTGAGGAGCAAGGAGAGAGGGCTCTATAGAGAGGAGAAGTCGTTACATCACGTTGCCATGGTAGCAAAATTTTTGGATGACAACAAACCAATAAAGTCACTTAAAAGTCTATTCACACTAATTCAAACTTCACCCATCTTATTCAGTTTCATTTAATTTGGCAAATCTTGGCGAAATTTTCTTTGGGACCGTATCTATTGTTAACTAAGTTTAGAAAAAGAAAGTGACAATTTTTGTGTTGTGTTCACCTACTCCATAAAGTGGGCTCGTGAAATAAGGAAGTTTCATGTCGTAGTGTTGCAACGATGGTGAAGAAATGTACTAAATAGCATGGTGCACATGCAAAGTTGTTGTTTGTTAAAATAAACATGTTATTTTTTGCCGTTCTCCTTGCCGTCGCCGTTGTTGTTGGTTTTGTTGTGATCCAGAAATAGTGCTACCATGGTAATGTGACATCACACTGCTCCTCTCTACTGCCAGACTAGTTGCAACTTTTGTTAAATGTGATCTGAAAAATAAACAAAACGTCTCTCCTTCCATTAAGAAACACAATTTTGATCTTGATTATCAGCTAAGTTTTGATTTTCAAGTTAATGAGTGGACTTTAAGAGGCTCTAACAATAAGGTTTGATTTTAGTGCTATTTGCATCATCTCCACCACATGTCATACGATGCATGCATCATCATATGAATGATGACCTAAACTTTTAATAATTATTATATATTTTTGTTAGTTATTGTATCATACATGGGTGAAAGCAAGTCGCTGGTACAAAATGCAGCCACTGGATAACATCAGGTAATACGCAACTTTATCTCTGAAACTTCTCTATTGACCTATGTATGAACTTCATTTGTACTTGTTTACTTCATATCTGTGCCTAACAATAACGGAGCTTAAGACGACCAACTGAGAGCAAGAGTAAAGATTGAAAATCTTCAAAAATTATCCAGTGGTGATTATTTTGATGATAGTGAGTTTGACAGTGATAAAGAAATTGCCACATTCTATAAGTGAAGTGCATATTTTGTTCATGTTCCTTTGTATCCACTGTTTTTCAGGGATTACTTTGGAGAAAAGATTGGAATTTATTTTGCTTGGCTTGGTAAGTCCATTTGCTGTTAAATGGAAACACATGTTCATTTAACTTTATACTTTATAGCTGAAAATTTTTGGCGATAAGTGCGCCACATTCCAATTTTATTTTTACAGGATTCTACACAGCTATGCTGGTGCCAGCAGCCATCATGGGTATTATTTGTGTCATATATGGACTTGTCAAGCTGGGTTCTTATATTCCTGTGTAAGTGATCCATGTGGACAGTAATTCTCTCAACTCCTGGTGGGGGTGGGGGTGGAGTGTATGGGTTATATAGGTATGTGCCGCTGTGAAGGGTACAATAAATTTTCCAGGGATTTTGTGTCCTGCATCCCTTACACATAAAAATCCCCAAAGATGCAAAATAATGCAATGCATGCTTCCCGTAGGACATAAAGAAAAATTGATTGATCTGAAGATGTTTTTGTAGAAAATCTTGTTCGTGTGATTTCTGTGGCTGTTAATGTGGTTGTTGTTTAATCATCCATATTTATTTTAGTCCCCTTAAACCCATATTATTAAAAACACTAGCTATAACTAAGAATATGAGTATGGAAGTTTTGATTATCTTGGGAAAAAAATCTTGACAATTCTCACAAGAAAGAGTACTGCATACAGTATATAGTGGATAGTTTTGATGCAGTTTAGTCTGGTATAGGGTATAGAAATCAGAGAGTTGTTTGGGTCTAGAATAAGTTATCATTTTCTCGGAAGCCAATAGGGATAGGGCATTGAAATCAGAGACACAGCCTTGTTTCATGACGAGCTTTTTATTTGTGTTGCTAACTTTTTAAGTGGGGTGCCTTTTTTTCATCATCAAGTAAACACGTTTTTCACATATTAGAAAACAGGGAAAAAGGCAAAAACCACAAACATCAAAAAAGTGTTGCCTATTACAGCCAGAGATTTCATGAATGATACTGTGAAAATACTTAGCAATTTACTGCCTTTAGGAATGACATTTGTGACGAGAACAAAAAAAAAGATTATCCAATGTGCCCTCGCTGTGATAAAGGCTGCCCTTACTGGCCTTTATATGATACTTGCATTTATTCCAAGGTAGGTCTGAGTCATGCAGTCATTAATCTTAGTGTTGCAAAGTATAAATAACTAGTGAAAAAGTTAGCTCAGGAATTCAGTCCTGGTTGTCTTTGTTACACTTCTGGCAAAACATCACTGATGAGTTTTATACAAACACTTTGCTCTTTCTTCTTCGTCGTGGTTAATCTCTTCATAATTTTTACGGGCGTACGCACATAAATTTTACGCGCTTAAATTACTGTAATGGGGGCGATGTATGGAAGGTCGTGCGTGAATGTAAAAGTTGAACCTCGCTGACGCTCAACTTTTACGTTTACGCCCTGCCTTTTTTTTTTACTTTGGCTCTATTTTATAAACGCACGTAAAAATTACGTGACAGTGGAAACCCACCCTTTTTCTCTCACTCCTTCTCGTTCTTTAACCTGTCCCCTGCATGATTTTTTCGGCATGTAAGCATTATGGCAAGTTACAGTATCTTGTCTTAACAGTTTAAAAATAATTTTAACTGTTTACGTGAGCTTATATTAATCGATGCTATTCAGAACTCACTTTGAACCACATACAGCTATGAATGTATTTTTATTTCACTGTTTCAGGTGGCGTACGTATTTGATAATGAATTTACTGTGGTTTTTGCCATTTTCATGTCACTCTGGGGTAAGTTTGGCACTTGCTCACGTCTTGTAATGGCTGCCAGGTCTTTACCTCTTTCTGCGAGTCTTAAGCCTGGTCAGTCTATTTAATTGAATGCACTGTACATGCAAATCAAAGTCAGTAAGCGCCTTTTTTCATTGAGCGCTTTCTATCATTCTTTTTTTGTATGGTGACAGTCGAGCATGTTCTGTGGTTGTTCTTTATTTTCTGTATTTGTCATGCGTTTTATACATGAGCCTCCCGCTCGAATACTTGGGGCAACCCTATCCCACGCTATGACACTAAAAAATTAATTAATCGATTGATTGATTGATTAATTGTTTGAGTAACGTCCTAACTTTCCAACGTATAAACTTGCCAAAGAAGTTCTTAAGTCAACTCAATCCAGCCCAGTCACGCGATTGACTTCAGATTGATTAGATTTAGTTCAGATAATAGTATAACGTTTGATTTGGCTGGGTCAGTAACTGAAGCATCCCTTCAGTCGTTACTGGGCTTCAGCAAGTTCAAGTGTTCGAATTGCAACTTTGTTTGTTTTTTATATTTTCCATAAATTTGAACGATGATCTTTTCCGCAGCGACCATGTTTCTGGAATTCTGGAAGAGACGGCAAGCAGAGATTGCATATGAATGGGATCTGTTGGGGTTCGAGGATGAAGAGGTGTGTAGCTAGTGAAATATCAAACCATGTTCACACTATCGATACCCAGGGTTCGTACAGTGTCTTGAATTGTCGAAAAAGTCTTGAAATTTGCCCAGCAATTTTCCAGACATGGAAAATGCTAGAAAATAGAGGTAAAGTCTTGAAAAAATGCTCAAAGTCTCCTTTTTTTTGAAAGCTACAACAAGTGCTTCACTAGTGAAATTTTTTCGTGTTTGTCGAATCTTATTCAATCTCGCCTGCATGTCATGCTGCAGGAAAAAGCTTTTTTCCTGCGTTTTTTAAGGTCTCTGTTGATCACCTATTTGATCAACTCATGTTTTTGGCAAAAAATGTCTGGATGAAGTCTTGAGTTGTGGATCAAAATCTGTACGAGCCCTGTCCATGCCGGATACCGACACGAAAAGGTGTCTGGTATAGTATGGACACCTCTCCGTTATCTGACTCTCCGTTTATAAGGATCGGGGCGGCTTCGCTCCGTTACAGAAATCGTGCCGAAATCACCGTTCTTATCTGTGAACAGAAGCCCTATCCGATAGAGCGATTTTCGTATGACCTTGAAAAATAGTTTCGGTCAGTGTTCGTTATTTGTTTCATTAGCCAATGGATGAAAAGATCAAAACATAGACTCTTCGTTTTCCCGCCAAAGAGAACGCCAAAGAAAACCCAGGCATTGTTCGATTGGCCAATCGTGTTGCAGTATGACGTCACAGCGAAGTATCGATTGATTTCTAGAAAGTTCTTCGGGCGTGAAGTTTTTTCAGCCGAGCGTTCGCTTAACCAACCAAAAGCCACGCGCGTTTGTATCCGTTCGATAAACCAATCAAATCGCTTCATTTCCGTTCTTTTTTTGTTTCTATTTGTTCGCGGGTTTTCATTTCAAGGTCAAACGAAAATCGCTCTATGGTTTTTGTGCCGGCGCAAACGCTACCTCTTATAGTGAAAACATAGCATAAAACAACTGATTGTCGCGTTTATCACAATGATTTGTTGCTCGATCTCTTTTGAAACTTCTGCAGCGTTGGCTAACAGTGACACCAACTTCAAAAGTTGTAGATGTTAATGCCATTTCAATTATTTGAAACAAAAGACTAGTCACATATACTGTTATATTTTTATTAATTTGGACTCACGCATTGTCACATGGTTTTTGCTTTGCTCAGGAACAACCTCGTCCTGAATACGAGGCAATAGCCACAGATACACGCTTGAATCCCATCACCAAAGTAGAGGAACCATTCATTTCAGTCGGCAGAAAAGTACCAAGATTTGTGTGTAGCTTTGGCTTCATCCTTTTCATGGTAAGGTTCATTGATTTCATTGCTTGATTTACAGTCAGTGTGGTAAGGATTACAAACAGAACGCAATTTACGGGACACCCCCTTGGTCGGAACCTATCCAGGTTTACTTTATCACTAAAGCAGGCGAATCTTGATAAATTGTATTTTGCTTGTGTCGTGTTGCGGTATTAGACCTATTACATCCTTGATAGCTGTAGGAGAGGCAGAATGAGACTTCAGTGCCCACAAAGTTGACAACAAAGCCTCTCGTTTAGCAAGTGAATAAAATTTACCTTGAGCACATGTAAACGAAATAAGATCATTGCAGCTAATGTGGGTGATGAATGATCAGTCTACCAGTGAATTCCGGGTCTACATTGAGTCCCACCACAATCCAATGCCATTTCGAGAGCGAAAAAATAATTTAACAGTTCTTGCTTCTCCATTAGGGAGCTGAAGCAACGACCACGACCACGACGACAGTAGTGAAAACGTCGCTAAAAAAATGAATTTGTGTCCTTTCAAACCTTATCCTGTCTACTTGGACCCGCTCAATTTGTCAAATGTAGGCGATTTCTCCCAATTTTGAATTCTTATGGGCCTTTATCCAGTTAAAAAAAAAAGGAAAATTCGTCGTCGTATATTCACGTCCTCCGTAAAACGTCGCATTAAGAGGTTTCATGTCGTAGTCGTGCAGTAGACGTCCAAGAAATTTGAAGTTTGACAAACTTCGAATGTTTGGCGGCAAAACATGTCATGTTTGCACCCAATTAGAACATGTTTTTTTTGTCACGTGTACACGCTTAGATGCAACCGATAGTAAATGTGGAATGTCATATAGCGTAATTCTGTTTCAGCTGTTGCTTGTTCTTGCGGCGGTGTTTGCAGTTGTTGTATACCGTGCTGCCGTTTACGCTGTATTAGCTGCTCAAAATGACTATAACATGGGTCTTGTTAGCGTCGCTACGTCTGGCACCGCTGCTCTTCTCAACCTCATCATTATCATGCTTCTTAATAAGGTAACAATAGTTCAACCGAACTTATACCTACTCTCGTTAACTATCGACTTGGAAAAAAATTATAGTGACACTTAAATTTAGCGATATAACAAACATTGTGACCTTTAAATAACCTATATGTAGTTTTCACCATTTCACGAACTGAATCTATAGGGAATTTATTCAAAAAATAGCCATGATAATAATAGACCTTAACAATTAAGATTGTTGATACATGGCAACCTTTAGAATCACTTTTGTTGTCGTATAAGCAAAATCTTGCAGACATCTGAAACTTAAGTTTGAAGTTAACACAAACTAAACTGCAGTGCAATGCTGTCACAACATATATATCGACATAAGTGGTCTTGGCCCCAACATTGAAAGGTGAATCGTCTTCCTTTATATCTTCTTGAATGGTTTTTGCTATAGCGAGGGTGTATCCCGATAAATCGGCATAGTTTTGCCCCTCAAATGTGTGCCTAACTCTTGGCTTTCTCTTTTCTCTCTTTTTTTTTTGAAGGCAGTTTAGTGAAAACCACATCGCTGACTAAAAAAAGCTTTGTTTAATTGCAGTTTTATGAGAAATTAGCTGAAACTCTAACAAAATGGGGTAGGTATTTGTAAAAAATTTTGCAGTAGATGCTGTACTGACTTACTCTGCTATGATGAATTATACTGAATCGCCGCAAGCCATATTTACCCCGAAACTCAAGGCTCTTTGTCTACAAAGACTTTGCATCTGCTGTGAAATTGAGATTTTCCCGTTGAGAGTTTCTTGGTATTTTCTACAAAATAATAATAAGTGCCATGCGATTTTGTAAAGATATTGTGAAAAACGCCTCGACTAAACCACTTTCTGGAGCCTTTTTAGACTTGCCCTTGTTGTCTGTTCGTGCTCATGTTACTAATGTATGGTTATCACCTACCAGATACCCTGAGCCCGGCCGGGGCTGAAGAATATTCCGCCGTGTAATACAAATATATTGCAACCGCTGGGGTTATACCTTGGGGGTGGGGGGGGGGGGGGGGGGTGGTAATTGAAAAAAATTGAACCATGCATTGAAGTTTGATACATGGGGCTTTAACTTCTCTCCAGAGATTCTTAATGCAGAGATCCTCGGATTCAGTGTACCCTCCTTTTTTATATGCAAAACGAGAGAGACTTCGCCTAAAACTCGTTTATCGCAGTAGAAATGCATGTTTGAGAGTATTTTTCTTATTATTCTAAACAGAGATGCCTCGTACTCAAACTCAGATGGAAGACATCTTCTCTTTTAAGATGTACCTCTTCCAGTTTGTAAATTATTACTCGTCGTTGTTTTACATTGCCTTTTTCAAGCTCAGGTAAGCGATTCCTTATCTTCTCGACAAGCCCTTTCCCTCTTATATACACCTAACTAACGGACAGTCGTTTTAGTTTCTCTTAACTCGTGTCTGGTGACGAAGATTAGTAAAATGTACAATCGTAAAATTAACGATTAATGTTTTGTTTTCAGCCCTGGTAGACCCGCAGATTACAACAGAATTTTTGAAAGATACAGACAGGAAGAGGTAAGATTTTCCCACATGCATCCCTTGTGTAATACAAAACAATCACGTGGAAGCTTTATTATTGCAAGTGTTAAAAGAATTGTTCTCTGTAAAAAGTCGTGCACGGAAATAAAGCCAAGCTCTTAAGCGTAGAATTGCAAATGTAGACATTTAGTCGTGTTGTTTTAAACTCTTGATGTAATAGCAAGGTATTACTTATGAAGGCTGCGAAACATACACAAAGATTTTTTGTGATTAAACACCGTGCTCGACTGAATAAATGAACGCAAGGCCGAATCTGCTATGGTGGCACGTATGAAGATTCCTTAAAAGTACTTCAGTTTTTTAGTGTGCGCATAACCTCAGTATAGCCTGTCCACAGGCGTTTTGCTTTCTTTCTTTTATTTTCGACAATTGGACTGCGCTCACGATCAATAAATCTCCCGCGTGTTCAAGGATCTCGTTAGAGAAAATAGAGGATTTCTCTATTCCCGTAGCGTCTTCGTGAATCCATTTTGAAGTTTCTTTTGTGTTCTCTCCTTTAAGTGTAACCCGGCTGGGTGTTTGTTTGAGTTACTAATGCAACTGTCTGTCATCATGGTTGGAAAGCAGATCTTTAACAACACCATTGAAATCATCTTACCGTAAGTACCTATCTAACAGAAACTTTAACGTGCCAGTCACACTACTAGTCATATCTTGGTTCTTTTTTTTTTTTCAACTTTCAACACTTCCCTTGCCATGCGCATAAAAACGACAACATCTTGGCAAAATATCGGAAATCGAGTATCTGCTCAGCCGTTTTCATTCGAATGATAACATTTTTGGTTTGCTTGTCCGTGGAGTGCGTGATAAATGTGATGTATTAGTAATTGGCGCATTCATTCTGTCTAAACCAAGCAAAGCAGGTACAGCAAAAAGGATGTAAAGGAAGATACGGTGTAAATCATATTTGGAATTTATTTTTTACAGAAAGTTGCAGAACTGGTGGAGGAGACGACAAAACATTGAAGTGCCTGACCTTTCAGGGTACACTCGCTGGGAATTGGACTACGACTTGACGCAGTACCCTGTTCATGGACTGTTTTACGAATACTTGGAAATGGGTCAGAATATGCTCTTGGAGTAACTTACAAAATACACTACTTGAAAAACTCTCGGAAGAATGGGTACAAACTTTGGGCGCAGTGATTTCTGGGAGCGTTTGGTGCGGACAAGCGCTAGTTATGATTGGCTGATGCTATTCAAGGGAACATTAACCAATCATAGGTAACGCTTGTCCACCCAAATGATCCCAGGAATCGTTAATAGGCAGCTTAAGCAACAATGACGGAGACGGCTACGAAAACGTCTCTCTAAAAGTGAACTCGCGCTGCTCCTAACTTTATCGTACTTATTCCATCTCGATCAATTCGTCAAATATTGGCAATTTTTTTCTGGAGTTCAATTCTTAAAGACTGTATCGAAGTTCAAGAGAAGAAAGAGAAAGTCGTGGTCTTGCGTTCACGTCCTTCACAAAACGTGAAAATTCGTAGTAGTGCAGTGACGGCAAAGAAATGTACAAAAAAGCGTGATGCACGTGCAAAGTTGTTCTTTTGCCAATATAAACCTATTGCTTTTTTGCCGTTCTTGTTGACGTCGCCGTCGTCGTTGCTTAAGCTCCCTAATGTAATGGTGCGCCATTTAAAGCTATCATCAGTTGCCATCAACCTAAAGCTTTCATCTTCTTTTTTCAAAGTATCACAGCGCGCTACTGGGACTTTCAGTCCATTTTCAGATTTATTTTTTCTCGAATTTCACTGCATTCGCAAACGTGCGCATAATCCAGTATGACAGCTGATGTTGTCTACAGGGGTTTCTTTTTAGTTACCTACATTCTGCAGACTAGTTCATCTCTCTTTTATCTCGCTTGATACTCTGATGGAGTCTCTGATTAGCTGAGTGATGAATCTTAAAGTAGCCTGAAAATCTAACCCGCTGAGATCCAGCGTCAAGTGCATAAGAACTATGGTGAAACTTGATTCTGGCGTTGAAGGAAAGATTGTGACTGGACAGTGTGTGTTAACTTTGATGTTCGACGTCCAAATATATGCAGCTGGCCCTAGGCCTGAAATGTGGAAGACTCACACCCACGCTCACTAACCCACTTTTCTCTTGTGACCCTGCAGGAGTGTATAAAATCAGTTGTGTTTTTACTTAAAATTGGTGACTCACAGAAGCGTGATTGTTGATCTAATTAATTTAGTTCTCTTTCAGTGATCCAGTATGGTTTTGTTACCCTTTTTGTGGCGGCTTTCCCTCTGGGTCCTTTTTTCGCGCTCATTAACAACTTGCTGGAAATCCGTCTTGATGCTTACAAATTCACTGTGGTATTTCAGCGACCCATGGCCGCTCGAGCACAGGATATCGGTAAATAATAACTTGCGTCTTAAAGCAAATTTCTTGGTGTTTATATGAACTAACACATGCTCTACTTTATTTTCGTCAAGGAATCTGGTACAACATCCTCAAAGGCGTCACCAAAATCTCTGTTGTCGTTAACGTAAGTTAATTTGTCTCATCACTTACTGATTTGCTTTAAGGGATTGCTGGTAATTTTATAAGCTCACTTGAAGAAGATTTGGATTACAGAAGCAGTGATAACGTAGCGTAACAGCTTCCACAATTTTAAGGCTGATCATTTATTCCAAGACTCGTCGATTGTTTTGTTGCTTGATACTGAAGCTTTGGAGACGGTGAAAGCTCGGGAATGAAAAGAATGATTCTTAGATGCTTCTTCACACGAGTCCCCACCTACACTTTTGTATTGACTCCCATACGTTTTTTTTTTAGGGATTCGTGATTGCGTTTGTATCCGAATTCGTTCCCAGATTGTACTACACGCTGGGTAAAGGCAATGACAGTTTGGAAGGATTCGTTAACAGCACTTTGTCTTGTTTTGTGGTAACTGAGTTTTCTGCTGATGAGAGACCAAGTGGAACAGAAGCGGATGTGCTTTGGGAACACTTCAATAACAACAGCTGTGGATTTAATCAGCCCACTTGCAGGTAATGTATATGATTTATCCAACGCACATTAAGTCACCTTAGACTGAAGCGTGCGGCACGCTGTACGTTAAGCCACTGACAAGCGTATTTTTTCGTCCACGCGGAAACATTTTTATACAAGGGAATCTTCCCGTGGGGGTTTTCCCATACAAAAATGGCGGTGCCCTCGTTTTGTGGGCAAATTGACCAGTGAATGTGTGACTATTCCCCCGACAAAGGAGTGCAACGCAGATCGACTGACATGCGTCCCGTGTTGGTCTCTTGAGGTCTCTATTTCCTTGATAAATTCCATCGACACATCAAGCTTGGTCCGAGGGACCCGGTCTTTTTCTTAAGCGTGATCTACTCTACCTCTACAAGTATTTTCGTTGTATGCGAGGTTGGAATACCCTTCGTAGAGAGAAATTTGGGATGGGCGATTAGAGATGCGCAGAGCTGCAAATAACCGTTAATCATCGGACAATGTCCAACTAAAATTGTCTTTTTTTCTGACAAAATCCTACTTCTTGTGGTCAGACGTTATGAATGGAGAGATCAAATACTAAAGGGAAAGGTATAAAAATTAGTATGATTTGCGTTCTACAAAACTTGTCTGGTTTGTCCGTAATCATGTTGTCGGACATTATGGTTTGCGAATAGGCCTTGTTTTGTGTGAAGGGCCAAGTCCTGTTCGTATATTATCTTAACTTCTTAACTTAAGGCGCTTATTTTTACATTTCAGATTCCGTGGTTATTATGAGCCTCCTTTTATTACGATATTCAACCAAAGCTTTCCAAATCCTGACAGATATCAGTTTTCCACAGCCTACTGGCACATTCTGGCTGCTAAACTCTTCTTTGTGGTTGCTTTCCTGGTAAGAACACTACTTATTTTGCATGTCTTTCCTCGTTTGGATCATTGGGTTGTTGTTGTTGTCATGTTGATGATGTCGTTTTTTTTTTTTTTAAGGTTTATCAAAACGGTGCTATACATATACAGTCAAATCTCTCTTAAAGGACACCTTGCTAAAACAGACGGTCTACCAATAAGGCGGACATTTCTCTAAGACGGACACATGGCACATAACATATCATAAAATTTATTGTACCTCGTATTTATATAGTAGCTCTATTGTGTCCGTCTTAAGGTTGATTTCCACTGACGGGTTTTTGGCAACGCACGTAAATTTTAATCACGTAAATAAAACAGAGGCAAGATATAAAGTGTTGAGATTAAACGTGAAGTTGAGCGAGGTTCTACTTTTACGCTTACTTACTACCTTTCATACATTGCCTCTATTTTATTTGAGAACGTAAATTTTACGCACGTACACACGTAAAAATTACGCGACACTGGAAATCATCCCTTAGAGAGAGTTGATTGTAGTTACATCTGAATGCCTTTTATCCCGACGCAAATTTTTTTTCTGGGAAAGAGCATAAGATACATAGTGAACTGAAAGTAGAGAAAAACAAACATTTATCTTTGGTGTTTGAACGACAGAATTTAATTTATTCAGGTGTTACCTTAAGGTGGTTAAGAACTTGCCTGGGTCTTGGGGGTTGTGATCTGGGGTTGACTGTGGCACCTACGGCAAACGCTAAGACAGGGCTAACGCGCGAAGCTCAAGGAGCACGAGAGAGCCTGGGTCTCCTTTTCGCCCATATCTCTCCTAAGCGCCTGTCATGGTGTCTAAAATACTCGCTCAGCAGATTTCTCGCTAGTCGTTGTAGGGGGTACTAATGATACTGTGAGGCACCAAAATTCAGCAATATAACACGCTACACTGGTCAATACTGTACGCATGCTTGCAACTAAAACACTCGAACAGTTACTGCCGTGGACAGCTCCGTGTATCCCTCTTCAGATTAGTTATTTCCTTGTTTTTCTTTTTTAACCAGAATAATGCAGACTTTACCATTAGTTTAACCTTTATTTCACAGCACATTGTGTTTGGCATGACAGCGATCCTAGCCTGGATTATCCCGGATGTTCCCAAAGAAGTTGATAATCAAATCAAGCGAGAGAATTTCCTTGCCCGTGAGGCTTTGCGGTCGTCAGAGCAGGCGGAAGCTGGGTCCCCTGAGCCTCCTGAAGAAGACATGTTGTAGAGGTTGTCGCCGTACATTTTCAACGGTCCATTACCTGGAGCGAGTAACTAATTCCCATGCCAAATTTATGTTGCGGTGGTCTGACAGAATAGCTAATTTTTTAACGCATTTTCTCGCGGTATCGGAAACGTTTGCATACTTGGTGTGATATACTTATTTTTCTTTTCCTTATTTTTTTTTATTTTTTATTTTTGGACCTATTAAATAGTCTAAACAGCAGCAAACTCTATCCAAAAACAATTTGGTTTGTGAAAAAAGACGCGCTGAGAATATATACGGTAGTTGCTTGTCTCATACTAGTGAATATACTGCATTTATTTAAAGTTTTGTTAAGACTGCTTTTAAGGCGTCGTCTAACTTGAGGTCTTTATGGATTGTTAATATTAGCTTACAAATACCAGAAAGCAGCCAAATTGGAGAGACCTATTTCTTGTCAATTATTTGAACCGTAATTGCACTTGAACAAGTAAACAGTAGTGTACCTTATTTGTTGGAATAAGCGCTCGACCTCGAATTAGCGCCCACCTAGAATAAGCGCCGATCCTAAGGGCAGAAAAAATTAATACGCGCCAAGCCTCGAATATGCGCCCAACATAATATAATTTCTACATAAATGAACATTTAAATAATTTGGAACGCAACAGAAAGTAGAATCAAAGGAATTATACACTACCCGGTACGAAAACCCGGAATAAAAAACCCATTGGGACAACAACAACAAAAAAACCGGGAACGTACTCCTCGATCGAATGCAGTGTATCGAGCTCCGAGGATGAGAGTCTTACACTAATTTAGGAAGTAATAATTAGTTTGTTCACCGACAAGACAACGGCTGTCCAATAGGCGGGATAGCCAAAAACGCTTCTACGTCGATATTTAAACAAATATTCATAGCGTATAATGAAATGTAGTTACGTAACCTCCATTAAAAGACTGAGTAATTAAGAACAAAAGGTTGACACAATTGTGAAAGGAATGCTACGTTGTTACGTTGAAAAGCATTTATTTTCTTTCTTCTTAATAAATTTGTATAGATGCCTGGAGTGAAAACCCTCTGTTGCGGGGGCGGGGGGGGGGAGGGGGGCGGGGTGAGGTAGAATCCAGAGTTCATTGAAGCTCGTGAGGTGCATTAAATTGATTATTGGTTTGACAGGTCAAAAATGCCTGTCACAGTTTACAAGTACAGGTTAGATTACAAGTCACTGTGCTTTGGCAAATAAACAACATACCTAAGTTTCTTCTAGCCTTAATCACAAAACGAAATAGAATTTTAGCTTAAAAGAAAACTGTCCATCTCAGTTATTTATCAATAGACCAGTGGCCTGCACTTGTGACCTGTGACCTGAAGGTATGACACATACACGTCTTAGTCCACTCTCGCATTCAATCTGCTTTCACACCGCCACCCTGAAGAAGAGGCGGGAAAAGGACGCGGCGAAGATGGGACGGGAGGAAAGAAATTCCGCGTTTTTCCTTCCTACCGTGTCGGCGTTCTTTTTCTATGTTTCTTCGTTATTGAATATTACCAGTGAGAGCCTCTGGGAAGGAAAGAGGAGCGCCGCGAGAGCCAGGCAAAAAAAACAACAACCTATAATAACAGCTTAGTTAGTTTGTAACATGGAAGTAAGATAAACACAGTTTAGAATTCTAGGTGTAGTTTTACAGGAGCGTATTATTTACTCCTTCAAAAACATTTTGCCAGCTATGTAGAATGTGTTTTGTAATAAATAATTTGAGACTCATGCAATAAGCAGTGCGTTTTGGAACGAACGTAGATAAAGAGAATTTTGCAAACTGAATTATCTTGTATGCGCTTTTATCGCGGGACATTTTTTACTGTAGGGACAATAGTAGATCTCAAGAGATTTCGATATTTTTCTTTTTAATAATAAACTAGTAACTCTTAGTAAACTCTTAGTAAGCATTTATTATAGGACTTTTTCAATAATGTTTGTTATTTTTAAGTCCTAGTTTAATGTGCACGGCTCTTTAGAAGACCACTTTTTAGTGATAAGGATTCCCTGGTTAAATAAAGTTATTACTTACTATGCGTACAACAAATCGGGCCATCGGATTTTTACAAGAAAGCAATTTGTCGTATCTAATACCAGTTTGCGATTGGCAGGCATAACTATGAAAAAACTTACATGAAAGAAGATCATCGCAGTTATAGACGCAACTTTTGCAGTTGCTCTTGTACGGGGATTCGAACCCTTGACCTCTGCGATACCGGGGGAGCGCTCTACCAATTGAGCTAACAAGCCAACTGGGAGCAGGTCGTTGAATTGGTTGGTTATAAACAAGTGAAAGTTATAAACTGCAAAAGTTGCGCCAATAACTGCGATGACCTTCTTTCATATAGTTCTTCACGCCGCAGTTTTTATATATGATTTTCATATATTCATGACTTCATCATCATCCTTTCACAGGTCTATAAGGAACACAATCAGGCAATGACCTGCTCCCGGTTGGCTCGTAGCTCAGTTGTTAGAGCGCTGTACCGGTATCGCAGATAGGCCTTGGCGGATTGTGCTCCTAGAAGTGGCATATTATGCTACTAGCAGTGCTCGAAATTTTGCCAAATTATGCCAATTATGCCAGAATTCTCAAATTATGCTCCTGTTTTCCGAAATTATGCTCACAAAATGACGTAGATTCTGTACATATAGACGCGCAATAACAACACCAAATTATGATGTTTTTCAAATAAACTGTTGTTGTCAATTTATTTGTGTTTCATGGCAGTTTGTCTCGGCCCTCAGCTGTCCAAATTAGCTGCACGCATCTCTGAACCGTTTGTAAAATGCCTTCAACGACTTAACGATCACACTTGTATATACTGACCGAACCAAAAGAATATAGTACTCTCTTGATTTAAACTAACTAAAACTATAGCAAACTATAACGTTGAAAGTATCAAGCCACGAAGTAAATCAACTTATCTTGACAGTTTTGAGTTCTTTCAGCACCAATAATGCTTGAATAAACATGGATAAGAATAGTATACACAATTCAACATCAGCGCTTATTGTACTGCAACATTACGCTGGCGTGGAGATAGTCTCCCAGAGCGCTGTCCTGTTGATCGCTAAATGCCGCTGAGAGTAGGGAGAAGGCTCGCTCAGCTGCAGCAGAGGAAGGCTCCACCGATAGAACCTGCCTCACTGCGGCTGATTTAAGGTGATTCCCTTGTTTTGCACTTTTTCATGCGCATAACATTGCGACATCCAAGATGGCGATAGTTTTTCCCACTTGCGCGAAAAGAACAAGCAAGGGCCGCTTTTGCAGGGCTAGAGCTTTTACTCGCAATAATAATGCCGCAGCTTCCTGGTTTGCTATCGAAAAACAAGAAAATGAAAGAAATGTGCGTGATCCCGAAGTCTGCAGTGGTTTTTCACTTCGCGGCCGTCGAGTTGTGGAGTTATTAAAATTTCCTGGCTGAGGCCGTTAGATTATGGGGGCTGTGAAGCCTGTGGGACAGCTCTACGGCTCTCCAACTGCATTAACGGCAAAACCAAATACCTCACGGCAAAAGCAAATACCCACGGCAAAACCAAAGCTATTTTGCTTTTGCTGTGAAGTATTTGGTTTTGCCGTGACGTTTTTAGTTTTGCCGTGAGATATTTTGTTTTTGCCGTGAGGTTTTTGGTTTTCCCATGAGGTATTTCACAGGAACAAATAACGGATTCCCATTTTTTGATATTTTAGGGTATTTAAAGAATACCCATAAAAATCCCAAATTTGGCAAAGTGAGACAAGTCCCAACCAGGGAATTCCCAACCAAGTTCCCTGATTCGGACTTGTCTCAGGCCCAGTTCAGACGTCGTGCTTCTGCCGTGCCGAACATAATTGTAATTTGGTTCGACTGTAGCACGGCGGACGTCGTGCCAGAGTCGAACCAAATTCAGGATTCACTGATGCTTCGTAACAATTTTTCTCCCAACTTCCCGTGGGAAAGCAATCTCGCCAAAATACATTAATATAATTTATGAATCTTGTTTAGCGCGGTAGAAGCACGACGTTTGAATCGCCGCCGTGCCAGAGCCGTGTAGCACGGCAGCGCTTGTCGAAAGTTCAGACGTCGTGCTTCTGCCGTGCCGAACTAAATTCAGGAATTAAGTTCGACAAAAGCACGACAGAAGCACGGCGTCTGAATCAAACTTTTGAATTAAGTTCGGCAAGCAATTAAGTTCGACAAGCGCTGCCGTGCTACACGGCTCTGGCACGGCAGCAATTCAAACGTCGTGCTTCTGCCGCGCTAAACAAAATTCATAAATTATATTAATGTATTTTGGCGAGATTGCGTTCCCACGGGGAGGGGGGAGGAGAATTGTTACGAGGCATCAGTAAATCCTGAATTTGGTTCGACTCTGGCACGACGTCTGAATCAAAGTTGTTTTCCTGCCGTGCTACAGTCGAACCAAATTACAATTAAGTTCGGCACGGCAGAAGCACGACGTCTGAACTGGGACTTAATTGCTTGCCGAACTTAATTCAAAAGTTTGATTTAGACGCCGTGCTTCTGCCGTGCTTTTGTCGAACTTAATTCCTGAATTTAGTTCGGCACGGCAGAAGCACGACGTCTGAACTGGGCCTGACTCTTCCAAATTTGGGATTTTTATGGGTATTCTTTAAATACCCTAAAATATCCAAAAATGGGAATCCGTTATTTTTTCCTGTGTTTTGTTTTTGCCGTGAGGTTTTAGGTTTTGCCGTGATGTTTTTGTTTTTGCCGTGAGGTTTTTGGTTTTTCTGTGACAGTTGTGGGCCACCATATTTTGGACTTGGTGGTGCACAACTTTCAGATATTTAAAAAACTTGGCCCTGTCACCATTTGTGATCAAAAACCAAAGGCACGGTCAGGAAGCTCGCAACTGAACTGCAGCAATGTTTTTCATGTTTTGTTTGAAGTTTACAGCCGACTTTCAATAACCTGAGTCTCATCAACTAGAAAAGTAGCCTCCCCGCAGACGTCCTTTGGGGTTCGTTTGTCATGCGTGACAAACGAACCCCAAAGGACGTCTGCGGGGAGGCTACTAGAAAAGTTAAGAGACGAAAACAACAACAATAAAAAGGAGATTGTGCGAGGGAAAAATCTAAAACCACCTAACCTCTCTGCCTATACATTTTGAACAGCTTCTAAGAAGGGATATTGGGAATGGGCTCTTCTAATACTGATCAAATACAAGATTATCCTCAATGCGATTTGATCGAGTTAACTTCCCCCCTCCTAGCTCCCTGCCAATAACACACCTTTTATTTCTCCCACCGAAAAACGGGTGTTGCGTGACGACAGAACGCTCGTCAGGAACCAATGATTGTACGGTATTACAATGCAACAAAATAATATATTCAAAAATCGCGGAGGAGCAGGCGGTCGTAGGTTGCCTTGTTTACATGCATGTTCGGCTCTCATTGAGGTTTTGATTTTTGTTTAAATTATATCCATCGATTATGGAACATGTACCTCTTCAAAAGGACTCCGAGAGCCCACCTCTAAGCCCGGTGATGAAAAAAAGCAGCACCTCCAAGATTGTGAACAAGCGAACTATTATAATTGCTGCAATTGTAGTAGTGGTTTTGGTGATTTTGGTGATCGTGCTTGGAGCACTCCTCGCTGCGGAACGAGCAAAGTCCAGAGGTAGGCAATTTTAATTTCCCAGCTGATAGTTCCTTTTTTTAAAATTCGGCGAGTAATTTCGATCAAAGCACTGGCTCATAAACACAATAGATTTTTGTTAGTTAAAGAGATCCATATAAGATTTCTTGAAGCCAAAGCAGTCTTGCGTGGTATAAGTGGTTTTAGTTTCAGCCTCGTGGTTGACGGCAGTTTACTGATTAGTCACAGAGTAATCACTTTGCACATCAAATAAAGAGGATCGTTTATTCTGATTTTTGTGTTTTACACTAGCTACCGACTGAATCTTCCACAGAATTTCGGTTTTGTTTGAAAATTCAAATAAATATTTATGACATTTATAAACGTCGAATGTCGAAAGTGTTCGACTGTGTTTCAGCACTGTTTGCAAACTCCAAAACATTGACGCATGCGTGTCCTGTGGTCACGCACTAAATTTTTCTTCGCGATCAGATCGAGGGGAAGTTCAGGTTCTTTAGTAAGATCTTGTGAAAATTAGAAAACGCAGAATTGTACTGTAGATCTCTTGTAATGATTCTTATTTACGCGATTTTCAACCTAAACTTTATACATAGGTTGTAAGTGTATTTGTTGTTTCGCTTCGATGGCTCTTACATGTTGCCTCTAGTGTTGGCAGGGAAAATTACGTGATGGAAATCAGCCCTTAGGAGATGTTTTTTTTTTAAACGAACAACCGTTGCACAAAAACTCACTTTCTGTTTATTCCCACACAAACAGCTGTCTAAGTATTGATGTCAACCTCTGTGCTGACCTTTCCGCTTCCTTCACTTTTTCTCTCCGATGGATCGTATTGAAACAAAGTCTGGAAGGGGGAGGGGGGTGGGGGAAGGGTCCTGATCTCGCATTCCTGCTCCTTTTTCTCGAAAATCCCGCATCACGCTATTTTTTTTCATCGCTTTTCCGAATTCCGGCTTTTGTTTCCAAAAACAACAATAACAACAACAGAAAAAAAAAATCGCGCATCTGTTTGGTTCGCATTTGCCGCTGCACAAGCGTATGATTTCCCGAATTCCCAACATACAGGGAAAAAATCCCCCATCTCGCTTAAATTTTCAGAATGTTTTCTGGTCTTTACAAAAAGATCCGTTTAAAGGAAAGTGGAGTCCGGCGAAAAGTTATTTCAAACAAAATTATTTTCACGCTTGGCATACAAGGTTTGCCGTCGTCCTGTTGCGTAAGTTCACTAATTATGCGTTTTTCCGAATCCTGCACCGTATTTTGGTCAACTATACCCTTAATAATAATTATATATAATAAATAATAAATATAAAACTTGTATTGCGCATATACAATAGAAATATTTTCATATGCGCATAACAGACGATAAGATAAAAATAATTAGTAATTAATGTATGGGTCAAATCGAAGCTTCAACATCCCCCCGGGCATTTGACTTTAACAAAAACTGAGAAACAGTGTTAGCATATTTACTACGAACAAAATTCTCGTGCGAAGCGGCGAAAATCGCTGCGACAAGGTCACTGAATGCTCAGCTTTTCTTCGTGTGTCATGCAACATACAAAGCGTTCTATAGAAAAAATCCAACCTATTGAGATTACTACATCACAGAACATTTCACTGACATACTATGGTGTGCCGTTTGTTAACGTACGTGAAATGTCCCATAAAATGTTCATGTACTAGAATCTACCAACCATTGTTATTTTTCTACCTTTATACTACCGTGATGGAACATTTTCGACCTTGATATCATTTTACTACCGTGATGTGACTTTTTCTACCTTGATATCATTTTACTGCCGTGATGTAACATTTTCTTCCTTGATATCATTTTACTACCGTGATGGAACATTTTCTTCCTTGATATCATTTTACTACCGTGATGGAGCATTTTCTACATTGATATCATTTTACTGCCATGATGGAAAATATCTTTTTCAATCCCGACATGAGAAATGCGAAGTACGTGATCAACAGGAAAGGCGTTAAATGCGTGAGCCCCAAGATTAAACATTGCACATAGTCCAGATTAAATCATAGACACTCACGTTGCTTCGTACTGCTCACTGGAATTTTTTTTTTTTGAAAAATACTGTGAAAAGTATTAAGAACAAAAATGTCAATATATAAATAAATTTATTTCAACTTGGAAAATGTTACGTCACCGCAACTAGATAAAATGAGATGTTTTCCTCCATCCAGTTTACTTGCACATTTTTGTCTGCAAACAAGCATTTGATCAGTGAGCACTTTTCACTTTTTAACATCCGTCAAGAGGCCCTTGGACACCTTATGACGTTTACAAATGGTGTTTATTTTCTTAGACAGTGAAAATAGTGATTAGGGTTAAGTACTGACAAGAAACGGTTAGCTTCTTTTTACGGTTTATACTGACTCCAATTAAACATCCCTTCACCAGTTAAGTAGTGGTCTAGGTGATGGACTGTGGACACTACGCTCCGTGTTCGAGTCCTTCTTACGCTCCTCCAACTTTTTTTTCCTTAAAAATTGAAGACACTTACACTTTCATCACTTTCATGATCATTTGCCGGCCAGAAATTTCGAGAGACGGAGAGATTTTATCCGTGCAGTGTGGAAGCATCAGAGAATACTATGTTGTGTAAAATTCATAAGGTCTCCAAGGGACGATTGACCCGCCCTTATCACGACAGCCTATTCAGTTCTCACGTCTGATTGGTTTTTTCCTTACGTCATACGCTTCCGTAGTCCGTGGATTCGCTCGACAATAGGTTCTTTCATCACCAGCGTTGTATTTAGGCGTCCGCTCGAGCTAACGATAAGAAATGGGTAAGAAGAAGCTCATCTCTGGGGAATCGTCGGGTATTTTTCTCAGCAAAACAAGACTCATTATATGTGGAGTAGTTGTTCTTGTGCTGTTGATTCTGGTTATCGTCCTTGGAGCGTTGCTGGGGCATACGCGTTCAAAGTTAGCAGCTGAAGGTACCACAATTCCTTAGTTTCTAATCTGATGATTTTGGTATCCGACTTTTTTAAGAAACATATTTAAGGTGGTCCTGCTACAGCTTTTGATACCTGCTGTTTCCGTGCCCAGACTGCTTGCAGTCCGCCTTGCTCTTAAAATCCGTTTAGTTCTTATCTCAGCCAGCGCGATTGGAAACCACGACGTTATGTTTACAATAAGGGTTTAGGTTTAGGTTTAGGTTTAGGTTTCAGCCTGGCGTGCCCAATCGATGAAAATAGATCACCGGAAACCAATTGATATAATCAATATAATCGTTCGGTATTCGGTATTTAACAATATTTAAAATAACCAAAGAAATAGAGAGTATTAATTAAATGTAACAAGTAGTAATCTCTATTTCCCATGCTTTTGTTTCATTAAATAACTTTCTGTAAGTTGAAATGCCTCATAGATATAGTAGCCGAAGTTTTTTACAAACATATGGATCAACAGCGTTGCGAGCAGTTAATATTTATAGACCCGAAACTCATTAACAGTAGCGAATTCCTCACTTTTGTCTGACTGTAAAAGGTTTGAACCCAGGAGTCATTTCAAAAGTAGGTTGAGTTTGATCGTCCGGGTGAACGTAGTCCTGAATAGGACTGTTGTTGTTGACAGTGACTGACGTTTCGACATCCTGTGCGGTAGTCATCTTCAGAGTCAAAGTGAGTTGTATCATGATTGTCTGACTTTTGTCATTTGTTATGTCTGACTTTTGTCATTAAAATGAGAAAAATGACAAAACTCAGACAAAAATTGCAAATTACTCACTTTGACGTCATTCGCGCGCTACGCTTCTTTTTGTTAAAAAGAAATATAACTTTTTCCGATTTGTTCAAATCCACGAGTTTGGAGTACTTGTCCGGTCTACGTCTTGTAAAAAGTGTTTTCTAAATTGCTATATAAATTTCATTCCAATAGAAAATGAATTTTATTCTCTACTTTATTAATTCGACGAGCAAAACTGGCACATTCTAAGATTCTCAGGAAGAGAATCTATCAGTCTCAATTCGTAACTTATGGTTGCTTGATCGTAACTTTGCTACTGCCTGGCGGTGTTTTTCGTTTTTAATAAGGTCTAAAGACGATTTTCCATTGTTTGCTAGTTGATTTGAAATAAAAATGCATTGCTTTGGAAAACTAGTATCAGGTAGACTAACAAGCTGTAACCAAAATTTTATGACATATATTTTAATGTTAGATTTAAGTGATAGTCCTCCTGCTTCATTTCGAGATATAATGTTTTATTGTAGCTCTTCTATTTAGGTCAATAAAATGCTTGTAAAACTGGGTGTTAATTTTTTCTTCATACAGGAAGTCGCCATGGTCCATGGGTGAATTTCAGACGAGACCTGTAACTAAATTAAAACAATACTAATTAAACAATAAATTCACTAAGTACGTAAAATACACAATAAAAAGTACAAAGTCTCATTGTTCCTATCAAAATTATGCTAAAAGATGTAAAACAGCGTTTCTAAAACTGCGAATACTTTCACTGTTTCTGACTTTAAGTGAAATCTCGTTCCGTTCTTTGAACTTTTTGAGCGACGTTCTCGTTGTCTTCGCGTCGTTGGATCGTTAAGTCCCTATATTTCCGGTTTGGGATGATTTTACGTTGCTAATGGGCCCCAACGTCCTCTCAGTAAGTCGGCGGGCACGAAGCGGGTATGTAGAGGAAAAACACTGAACAGGAAGCAGTAGCTGATGTAAATTAAAGCCAGTATGCAGTGTCGGACAAGTGCAATGCACAAATCCTTGTTCTAAAACCCAACGAAAGGAATAAAAGACCGAAAGTTTTATTTACAAACAGTACTTAGGTTACATTTCGACTGTAAAGCAACCTATCTGATCAGTGAACAAAAGACGTGGTTCTCTAACTGCGAAGTATTCAGTGAATTCCTTCTTGCCACGGGCGAAAGGGGAGACAAGCGTTTGAAAGACGATAACTGTCAAGAGAGCTCGGGCATTGCACCTAATGCGTAATGGAGAGCCAAATGCAGTGGTTCAACATTTTTGAGTCAAAGCTAAAATTCTACTGGATCGAGTGTCCGGTAATTATGGTTAATTACATTCCACGCTTTTTAATTTTTTTTATAAGTTGCAATGTTTTCAAGGATCTTTGAGGCGGACCAAAAAAAAAAACGTTAAAAAAGGGTTTTGGTATTAAATTTGGTTGAAGTTCCTAAAAATTTCCTTATTTTTATTGATTTGAAAATCACTGAATCAAGGTTTATTACCATTCAGAGCCCGTTTGTTACTTTTGAGTAAACATTTTGTCCGCAGTCTGCGTGCCACACGTGCACATGAACACTTTAAATTATGCGCTCATCTCAGTTTTATCCAGTTATGAATATCTCGTAAACCTGTCGACGTCAGTCGTTGTACTTCGTGCATACCCTTAAATAAATGCGTAACAATGAGCCCAAGGTGTCCCCCGCGACATTAATACAGTTGGAACCTCTTGTAAACAACCACTCTCGGAAGCGACCGCGACCTCATTTCGGGGCTCTGACGTCGGTTTTTCTTTGTTTTAACCTCTTTAAGCGACCACTTGACGTACGGTTTGATCTCTATTTCGCTGTATGCAGTCCCGATAATGCTACTCAGAGTATAAGAAGAACTTTTAGCGAGAGCATAGGGCTACTCCTTTATACCCATAAACAAAATGATACTTTTGGGTTATCAAAAAGATATCAAGCAAATTTTGCCAGGGCCGCACTACAAATATTTTTTTGGTTATTTTTTGAGGCATTGCATAAAAACTTTGAAAAAGTTGACCCAATTTTCTGAAATTTCAATCCTTGTCAATCCTTGCCATCCGTAACATCAGAGTGAAGGAAACAGTTTCAATGCCTAAATGTAGACTTTTAAAATAACAAAACTGGACCATTATTGTGGCTTCGACAATATACCACACAACCTCGTTCCCAGGGCGAGTAGGAGAGGTCCCTGGGAACGAGGTTGTATAGCACATAGTGTGACATATCTCCTTTAGCGGTTTTCAAAACCAGCCGTTCTTTATTAGAGCGATTTTCGTATGACCTTGAAAAATGGTTTCGGTAAGTGTTCCTTTTTTTGATTTATCAGCCAATCGATGAAAAAATCCAAACATGGAATCTTCGTTTTCACGCCAAAGAAAACCCTGATATGGAGAAGACATTGTTCGATTGACCAGTCGTGTTGCAGTATGACGACAAAGCGAAGTATTGGTTGATTTCTAGAAAGTTTTCGGGCGTGAAGTTTTTTCAGCCGAGCTCGTTCGATTTTCGCTTAACCAACCCAAAAGCCACGCGCGTTTGTATTCGTTCGATAAACCATTCAAATCGCTCTATTTCCGTTCGTTTCTTGTTTCTGTTTTGTTCGCGCGTTGTCATTTCAAGGTCATACGAAAATCGCTCTAACAAACGATCTGCATGCTGTACCTGTAAAGTTTTCCAAACCGATTGTACAATTATTGCTCCTCACAGAGAAAAAAGAAAAAGTTGGTGAATCAACTCCTGCTCCAACAACAACACCAGGCCCTACCACTCCTGGTACTGAAGTGTGGTGGAATGTTCGTCTCCCAGACAACATTGTCCCTGATCACTATGATGTGGTTCTTTATATTGATCTTAAGAAGCTGGTGTTCTTTGGAGATGTATCAATTCTGGTGAACGTAACAAAGCCAACTGAGAATGTACTGGTACATGTCAATAAGATGAATATAACGTCTGCTAAAGTAGAGATGGCTTCCAGTGGAGGTGAGAAAAACTATTTTTTCGTTGATTGAACGCTCGATTTAATATTTGCTAAAAGGAAAACAGACCTGATATTATGTATGACTAAGTGTCTCTCAAAAGACCTGTATATTTATGATCGAGGTTTTCTGCTGAAGCACAATTAATACTGTTAGTTATATATTTTTTCATGAAAATGTATTAGCACTCTTGCGCTTTCCTTCTAAGTCAAAGGCGACTTAGATACTTTTCTTAGTTTTTAGTCAACAAATCAAAAAGCAAGATATTCATCGACCAAAAAATAACTAGAAAACCTGTCCAACAGTTTAAAAAATAGTACATGACCGAACCGTATCTTTATGAGATTTCGCCGCATTTTATTCATGAGGTAAAGAGAAAGGGCCATGACGTCATGTATCCCCACGCAAGTTAGTGGCATTCCCCTACTTAAAAAAAAAATGAGTAACTGGTTCCTACTATACTACTCAAGACTGAGTATGAGTGGTCAAATCTAAAGGTAGCTTATAGATTCTGTGACTAAAACGACAACGTGGGCGAGGTTTTCTCAATACTATTAGTAGTGCGCGCGTGAACCAGCTTCATTTTGGCGGGAAAACGTGATAGCCATTTGTCATTCAACTACCGGCTTTAGCAGGCGACGGCAGTAATTCACTTGACGTTTTCGCCGCCGTCGTAGTGGCGGAAACAAGTTATCAAATAATAAAAGTTTTATGATCATCATTTCTATACACCTCATTGCCCTCTTAGCTTTTATTTGCTTCGCCATAACGTCCTTTCAACTTTTATTGGCAGATTCCCTAAGCATACAAAGGCAATTCGAATTTAAGAAAAACCAGTTCTACGTTATGGTGATGAAGTCACCTTTAGAAAAAGGTCGACAATACCGAATCAAGATGAGCTTCAGAGCACAGCTTACAGGTGACCTGGCGGGATTATACAAAAGTACCTACAAAAGAGACGGCAAAGAAATGTAAGTTTGTTATTTTTTGTAATGATATATAATAAAATTTTGTGTATTATAACATAGCGCTCGTTCTTACCCTATTTAAGTCCTATAGACCTTTTTACCGATACGGCGCCCATATTGAATTTATTACATTTAACTAGTATTATGGGATGCCCAGGTGTCATGACTACGATGCGATATGCTCGCTCAGTATATGTACGCGCGCTTTTCGGGCCAATCTTGCTTTACGTTTTCCTAGAAAAAGATTGTAGTGAGGAAAAAGATCGTTGTGCCGTGTTTGGATGTAGTAACGATCCCCTTTTCCCCGAGAAATATATAGTGAAGTTCTCTTTTTGCCCGAAAAGCGCGCGTAAATACTGAGCGAGTGCCCCCTGGGCATCCGATAATACTAATTAACTGTAATAAATTCAACATGGCCGCCGTATCGGTAAGAGGGTCTATTGAGCCGCTATGAACAAAATCTTTATTTTAGCACGCCCGTGCGTAAATAAAGATTTTTTTTCATGATGACGTGTTCAGATGTGTTTTTCGTCTCTTTTTTTAAGTACTAAGTACCCAAAAATCGACGGCAATGATGAAAAACTTTCTAGCATTTTTGGAATTGAGCTTCTAACCACTCAAACCAACAGCAAAAGCGGTGAAGATGTTTCGCAAATAGTAGAGCCTGAATCGTTGAAAAGTCTGCCGCAAAGACTGACATTTAGCTGGAAAAAGACCACAGATTGGTCTGTGTCGGAAAATATCCAATTTGCATAAAATGTCCTCCGTTTTTAACGTTTGTTTATCCTTTACAAAACAAGTTGATTATAAAGTAAGCTCAATTACGAAAAATTATGCACTTTTGTCGTCGTCGTCGTCGAACAATCCGACTGAAGAAAAACCCTTCTTCAACCAAGGTACCAAAGGCATCCCGGAAAGAAAAATTCCAAACGCAAACAAAGATCCTTCGATTATCCCCGTCACCTAAACTCCGGAGTACTGGAGTACCCACGCCCCCCACGCCCCCCCCCCCCCCGGCCCCAACCTCAGGGCTAAACACTGTGATAGATGTATGAAAGTCGTGGGATTCTTATAACAGAACCATCGCAGCTACTCAGCTCCAACCGACCGATGCACGAAGGACGTTTCCCTGTTTCGATGAACCGGCGTTGAAAGCAAAGTTCACCGTGACCTTGGCACATGATCCTAGCATGATTTCCATCTCTAATATGCCAATCAAGAGCCAAGAGACTAAAGGCGAGTGGCGGTTGGATCATTTTGAAGAAACGCCAATAATGCCGACTTATTTACTAGCCTTTGTCGTATGCGACTTCAAGAATAAGACTGTTACAACCCGTAGCGGAACAAAGGTAAGTGAAGGACTTTTGAAAGCTAGATGATATCATTTGCCCCTTAAATGACGCCTCACTCTAAGAGTATAAAAGAGGAAATCGGCTACTGGTTTGGGTCTTTCCGTGAAAATAGGATACAATGGAACCCTGCCTTACGACCACCCTGTTTACACGACCACCTCGTTATTACGACCGTATTCTTCCGGCCGAAATGTAAAAATCACTGAGTCATTTTGTTATTTTGAAGATAATGCGACCACCTCGTTATTACGACCAAGATTTTATAGCCCAACAGCGGCCGCATTAACGTGGTTCCACGTACTTGCAAATCCCCCCTCTCCTAAACTCTAAGGAAGGCCTGACGCTCAAGCTATGATGTGCAAATCGCAGTGGCGATGTCTCTTTCAAAAGGATAACATCAACACTAATAATGATTAGCTTAGTTCTAGTATCAGTTGCTTTTCTGTCTAGTTTTCGAATTTTCATATCGCATTTTGCTATTTTAACTTTTATTTCATCCATTTGTCCAAAAAGAAAGTGGCTTTTTTCCGCAATGAATTTCGGGGCTGTTAGAGTGGCGATCGTCCTTGAGCATGGGATTTCCCATTAACTACTGGCTAACACACTATTTTAATTTAGTAAAATCCAACTAGTGGTCTATTATCAATGCTGCGTTCTGATCGGTTGAGCTACTACAAGACTATATGTTATAGCCCCCTAGTAGCGAAAACCGCGAGCTTTTTGGCGGCAAAAAAGGCTTAAAGTCTAGCTTTTAACTCGCTAAAAATTTTTTGTTCTCGATATTTTTGACCAACTAGTTGAATTTTACTAAAACAATTATTCCTCTCGCCCTCATGGCCTCTGAGTCAATAGCCCACTCGGCCTTCGGGCTCGAGGAAAAATTGTTAAATAGTCATTAAAGAGGTTTAATAGCCATTTGCCAAGTTTCAGCACTTTTTATAATCCTGGTACTTAAAAAGGTAAAAAGTCCGTATTTTACTTCGGCAGCTCGAAATAGTCATGTGACTTACAAACCCGAGGCCGACAGTGCGCTCATTTTACCCACCCCCCACCCCCACTCTCTCTTCGTTTTAAGGGTATTTGAAACTACTCCAAAGTACACGGAAAGGAAAGGCAGCGTGGTCGAGTGGTTAGAGCCCTGGACTTGTAATTCGGAGGCCCCGATTCAAGTCTTGCCCTAAACGCTAGCTGGATTTGTTCACGGAATTCCCGAGTTCAAATCCTCGACCACGCTTGTAAAACAGCCGAGTGGTTCACCTCCTACCAGTTGGGATTTTTTAACATGTTTTGTTCCATTTGTTTCATTATTGTTTCATCATCCCTGAAAAGCCCCCATAAGGGGAGAGGACAATTGAAGTATTAGCAGGGCTCAAAGTTAACGACTAACTGGTCGCATATGCCACTGGATTTTTGGTTGTGCGCCTAAAAATTCACGTGTAATCGCACCTGTGCGCTTTAAAACCCAAAACACAGCGCTCCTGACGTGCTTCCGACCATACTTACGTACTCGAACTAGAAAGACGTTTTATAACAGTAGCTTCAAGCAGTGAAAGTAAAAGTAATGTAGAAATACCACAACCAGGCTCATAATAACAAGTTACAATGTTTTCCTTTCATCTGTGTATGTTTAATTTGTCTTTTCTACCAATGGATTCCACGAATTCGAATGTTCTTTTTCGTTTCGATGTTTTACTCTATCCCAGACTCTTCTGTTTTTTAATAAATGCGCTGACACGTGCAAATATGTTACGAACGAAACACGTGCTTTTTGCGCAAGGGACGATCTTGTCGAACGTTCAGTTTTAAGGTCAATCAAAACAAAAACGGATTAAGAGCCTCTTTTTCCAGGTAAGAAAGTTTCTAAGTCATTTCCCAGCTAAATGTAAGATTAATTTTCAATCTTGTGAGACTCACTTTTTGTTGTCAGTTTTGATTTGTTTTCCAAGTGTACGTTTTTTTTTAGTCACAACTGTACTGTCAAAAAGAGAAATTAAAAATCACAACGGTATTACTGCGTAGCAAATCGGCTGTGTTTTATCAATCACGGGACTGAAATAAAAGTAACAAACTGAAGACGACATATAAACGTGGTACTGTTAAGCTTTTTACTTTTTGTTTTGAAACAGACGCTCCCAACATTATAAGCTGTGCTCCTAAAATTTTCAGCTGTGCGCCTAAAATTTCGGCAGTGCGCCTAAAAATTTACATCTGGTAGCACAAGTGCTCCCAAACTCAAATTTAAACTTTGAGCCCTGATTAGTAGGTTGGTCGTAATTGACCAATCAGATCAATAGCCAGAGTATAATACCATCAACTGACGTTATACAACTCACTTTGACTCTGAAGATGACTACCGCACAGGTTGTCGAAACGTCAGTCACTGTCAACAACAACAGTCCTATTCAGGACTACGTTCACCTGGACGATCAAACTCAACCTACTTTTGAAATGACTCCTGGGTTCAACCTTTCACAGTTAAAGTATTAGTATTGTTCATATTATTATTGTCGAAAGAGGATTTGTGGTCCCAACTGAGAATCGAACTCGGGACCTCCCGCAAAGAAGGCCGCGCGCCAGCCAACTGCGCTAATACTTGATGCTTGTACTTGTTATAATCGTTGTACTGTTTATATTGTCCCTGTAGATGTCATTTTATGCTCCACCAGACCAAATAGATCAAGTGGATTACGCAATGGACGTTGGATCAAAAATGCTTGAATATATGGTGGATTTTTTCGGCATCAAATACCCTCTGCCTAAAGCTGGTAAGAATCTTCTTTTGCAAACAGCCAAATTACTGCAGCCTGCTACACAAGCTGTACAATTTAAACTAATGGAACTACGTCGTTCATATCCTTTAGATCCTTTACAATTATGAGGGGCAAGGGAAGCGCAGTTGTGAGAGCACTTACCTCCCGGCATTCATGTGGCCCGGGATCAAACCCGGGGTTGACGATATATTATGTGGGTAGACTTTGTTGTTGGCTACTCTCTCTTGCTCCGAGAGAGAATATTCTCTGGGTACTCCGGTTTACCCTTCCCCTAAAAAAACAACTTTTCCAAATTCCAATTCGACCAGGAATGGTAGACGAAGGACCACTATGCTCTAAATCGTTATTGATATCAGTGGCTGATCCAGGGGAGGGGCCCGGGGGGCCCGCCCCCACCCCCCCAATTTTTAGCCCAAAATGGGGCCCGAAGGGCCGAAAAAATTTTAATTGAGGGCGGGCCCCCCCTTATCTCAGGGTCTGGATTACCGCCCCCCACCCCTTATCTGAAGGTCTAGATCCGCCACTTGATATGAAGACCATTCAATTCTGTGTGTCTAACGTGATTCCTTGTCGCTTTCTTTTCTTATCTCTTTAACGGAAACAAAGTTTGCAATAAACGCTTCAGGCGTTTTTATCGACTAATCATCATCTGACAGAACCTTGTCTCCTTGACTGGCCATGCTGCACTAATTCAATCATAATCGTGTTTAGAAAAGCAAAAAGATTAACGCTCGCGATATTGTAGTCATTATTTTTTTTTACTATGGTAGACATGATTGCTATCCCTGACTTCGCTGCTGGTGCAATGGAGAACTGGGGTTTAATACTTTACCGAGAGACGGCGCTGTTGTACAAGCCTGGTGAATCATCAGAATCCAACAAGAAACGTGTGGCAGATGTTGTATCACACGAACTGGCCCACCAGGTTAGTTGAAATCCCTAATCCCTATGTTATCAATTGGATTGTCAGCTTTCTTAGTAATAGGAAACAGAGAGTAGTCGTGGACGGCTTTATCACCGAATTTGCTAGCGTTAACAGAGGGGTACCGCAAGGTACTGTCCTCGGGCCCATATTGTTCTCTATTATGGTAATTGACATAAGACCGGTTTACCCGGAGCGCAATCTATTGCTCAAATATGCCGACGATCTTACACTAAGCGTACCTGTGTCTGCACATCAAGATCACTCTTTCATTGAGGTTAACAGCATTCAACACTGGGCGGTAAGAAACCGTATGAAACTAAACCTCACTAAGACCTGGGAGATGGTGGTGCATGGCAGAATTTCCAAACCACTGCCATTTCTGGTACAGGGGATTGAAATTGCTTTGATAATTTTCCAGGAGAATCCATCGGACTGGGACCTTCATGTTTTCAATTTGTTACGCAAAGCTAGTAGTCGTTTATACACTTTACGCGTTTGTAAATATTTTGGATACCCTAAAGAACAACTGACAAAATTATTTGATTTTTTAATTATGTCCCTATTTTTGTACGGAATTGAGATTTGGGGAGCGGCATATCATGCATGGTAAATACCTTGATCGCATTGACAAGTTTTTTAAGCGAGCGTTCAGATTCGGATACACCAACAACCTGTATGCAATAGCTGAAGTTATCAGAAATCGAGACTGTAAACTATGGAACACTATCACGGATACTCCTTCCAATTCCCTTTACCAACTATTACCCCCTAAGAAACAGAGATTTTTGCGAAACAGAGGACATGATTTTATTTTACCTGCTGTTAAAATAGAACGCTTTAAGAGATCTTTTATTAATAGGTGTCTTTTTAATTTTATTTAATTGTACTTGATTTTAAATAGATTGCATTGTCATGTTTGTAAAGCCACACGTATGTTGTGACTACCCAACTATGAATAAGGGCTCTTAGTAATATTATTATTATTATTATTATTATTATTATTATTATTATTATTATTATTATTATTATTATTAAATATTCGAAAGAAAATCAATATTCTATTTATTCATTCAGAATAATGAGGCCTAGGGACAGCAGGCCACCCTAGCTGCTGTGGTCCGTTCTCAAAATACCTAGGATAAGATAGGAAAGAAAAACCTCTGGCACCCGGCCAGGGTACCGCACGTGACAGCAGCCGATCAGACGATCAGATTACCATCCCGTTTTTTTTATACATAAACACTTTCTCGCCATTTACTAAAACGGAATTTTAAGAACATATGAGATAAGTCCTGACAAGTTCATTCAGGGAGTTTGTCTCTAACTCTGCCCATGGTTATTAAAGTGGAATGGTTATGAAGCCCAACAGACTTCTTTGTTATATGTTTTTGTGGACTTGACCGTGCACAAGGTTCAATAGCATTGCTATCATTTTGAACTGACTGACCAATAGAAACATCGCATTAATTTAATCAGTCACAATTTGGGAACTAAAAACAAAGGATTGTGCACGGTCAGGGAGCTTCCAACATAAACTACAGCAACATTGTTTTCTCTTTGATGTTTGCCGACTTTCATAACCAGTCTCATTAACTATGCTCTGACCCGTCACGCGACTACTGACCGACTTGACCGGGGCCATAACAAATTAAGATTACAAATTTTTTCGTCACATGACATGCAAGTCTGTCTTAATAGGCACCAAATTCTCTCAAAAGGCATGCAAATATTTTCAAAATGGTGGTTCGCGATGATTTTCAACATTAACATTTTTCAGCATTTTTTCGATGGATCAGAGGAATACATCTCTTTTTCATAAATGGCCCAATCACTAGTAAACAAGTTGTGGTGATTTCCGTGACGCAAAAGGTTACCTTGGCAAAGTGGAACTCGTTAACACGTGCCCAATTTTGGCTTTATGTGTTGAAAACTCAAAGACGAGTTTAGTGAGCCCCATTTTTAATTGTCAAAGTTTATTCAACATGTCGGGATTCAATTGATCACAAAAATTAAAAAAATAAGAAAACAAGAACGGATTCAGAACTCAGAACTGTCTGAAATGTTCGCAAAATTTTCTGTTTTTGATAGTAAGACTTGCCGGTAAATTTACAACACAAGCATCTATGAACTTTTCCTCACTAACAACTGCTCTTTTATTTGCTGCCTTATATAGTGGTTTGGTAATTTAGTCACAATGGAATGGTGGGATGACCTGTGGCTTAATGAAGGATTTGCCAGTTTTGTAGAGTATTATGGAGTCAATCATACAGAGCCTGACTGGAAACCGGTAACTTAGTGTAACGTGTTGCAAATTTGGAAACCTATATAGTTAGGAATCGAAAAAATAGCTTGAATTTAGGCTTTACAGCTTTCACAATTTGCTTGCTCATTGGGCTACTTCTCCCTTGTCTTTTTAGTTTAATTTTTTTTATTAGAGGATGACTTACCTGGACTCTTGCCCATTGGGCAAGCAAGCTATAAATTAAAGTAACTTGTCCAGCAAGAAAATCTACCCGTCCCGGACCACCGGACGGGCTTTTTTTGAGCCCTGATAGTGTTAGCCATTCCATTGTAAATTGGAAAGGATACTAGCAGGGCAAATGCCCTGGGTCGGCACGAAGTGCCAGGGGACTGGCAAAATTCGTTCGCTATAACGAGGTTTCGTTATTTCGAAGTTCTTTTACATATATACTTTACCATTACTGGCGAAAAGAAAATCGTTCATTACACCGAGGACTTATTTGTATAGAGGTTCGTTACATAGAGGTTCCACTGCACATGTATATCGACTCCGTGGGGTTTATAGCACGTTTATACGATTGTAGGTGACGTTAGTAAGTTACGTCGAAACTACAAACGGCTGCCATCTAGACTGTGCATCACGAAAAAACTTAAAATGCCAAAATGGAGGAAAATTTCCCGTTGTATCCCATATAGTTGGCACTGCAAGCTTGCAAACAGGTCAATGTGGGAAACGAACGCTTAGCAGCCTCAGTTTAGACATTTACAGCCAAATTGCAACTTTATTTGTAAATTCTATTAGAAGAAAAGAGCCCCAAAAGCCTTCATTTTTATGACAATAAATGGAAAGCTGAAGTGTTTACTTTTGTATATTTCGTTCTTAGCTTGAACGGTTCGTGGTAGCTGATATGGAGTATGCATTTTCACTCGACGGTTTGCAAAATTCTCACCCAATCAAGGTTCCCGTCAATCATCCGGATGAAATCAATGAAATATTTGACTCTATCTCATATAATAAGGTATTCCTTAAAACACATAAACAAACGTCACTGATAACTAATTAAAATATTTTATTTGTGTGGAAGCGATTGAATTACGAAGAATACGGTCTCTCTTTTTTTTTAAGTTTGTTATCGACACTTTGCACTATAGACTTGCTTTTATGTACAAAGGCTACCCAACTCACTTTTAGATCAAAGAGGATAACTCAACATCTAATACAGTGAAAGGTTTGAACCCAGGAGTAGTTTTATAAGTAGGTTGAGGATGATCATCTGGGTGAATGTGGTCCTGAATAGGACTGTTGTTTACAGTGATTAACCTATGCGGTACTCATCTTCAGAGTCAACGGGAGTTGTATCACGTCACATGATGGTATAAAAGCTCTGGTTATTGACCTGATTGGTCCCTTAAGTCGCGATGTTATTGGTCGTCTGTCGCTTAAGCCGTGATGTTATTGGCTATGAAGACTCGTGATGATCTAATGCTGTTCACCAAACAAATTTTATGGAAATATGCGGTGTTGATTTAATTTAATTTTTTATGTTATGTTACCAGTTAAAGTCCTATTGTATGATTGTATATAATCGAACCTTTTTTGAGTTAAATGCTAATAGCATTATTGGTTGTTTATAGGGAGCCTCAGTCATTCGCATGCTTAAATTCTTTCTCGGAGAAGTTGTCTTTTTGAAAGGTCTAAATGTAAGTTGAACTGATTTTACTTCACTGGAGTGGTACTGGTATTTTTGTCACCATGAAAGTTTTATTATATCTTTCCTGTTAAGCGTAAAACCGGAACCCTTACCCTTAATAATGGTGCAAGAACGAACTTGGCTTGTCCAATTTTTCTGAGCTCTCATGACGCAATTATGTCAATCAGATTTTACTAATTGGGTACCATTACGTCAAAAGTACCTTAAATATTACAACGAAAAGTAAGGAGATGAATAGTTAATGCTTAGTTAACCATAAGTTAATAATATCTGTTTCAAAGAACGTTATTTTTGTTTCTACCAAATATTAGTTTTTTTGTTTTTTCTTTCTTTTTCCTTCTAGTTAGTCTAGTTTACCTTTAAAGTTAATAAATGTTTGGCCAAGCATGTGTTTCAAAAACTGGAAACGTCGCCATGAACAACTATCTGTTTTAGAAAATGTTGCTGGCTAAATGTTCAGAAAAAAAAATACAAAGTTTGAGCGGTTCTGTCGTAAGAATTTTAGATTTGCTGGCCTCTTGCTCATCTGGTCCGAATTGGAGATTTACTCCCTTCTATTAGATGTTATATTCACTTGGTATGTGCAACGGTGAAGGGTGTGTTTCTTAGTCTTTGGGTTTTATAAAGTAGGTGCAGATTTTAGCCACTGTGAAATATGGTAGGAAACACAAACAGTGTAACATTTTGGCTCGGTAGACGTTAGGTTGGTAAATAAACGATTGATTGATTGATTGATCGATCGATCGATCGAGAAATCGAGGCCGGAAGTAACACCGTGTTTCTTTGTGATATATTCTATAGCGTTACCTCAACAAACATCTGTATGGAAATGCAGTCACAGATGACTTGTGGAAAGCTCTTGAAGAGGTAATTACAAATAAGTTCTGGTCGCTGCTCTGAATTAGACATTAAACCTGATCCGTCAGAGAAGTTTGTATGGGAAAGTTGCGTTCACCTGCAAATTTACGACGTCTTTAAAGATTTTTATCGTCAAAAGAAAAACTATGTTAAACATGAATAAGTGATTTTATTCCTAGTGCAGTGTCATTACCGTTTGTATAATTTGTTCCGGCATTTCACATTGTCATAGAGAATAAAAAATAAAGAGAGTATTTCCCAAACGTAGCTTTATAACAATATTATGCTGGCTTGTCCTTTAGTTTGACCAGGAGCTTCGTTTTTGTCTACTTCATGGAAGAACAACTTTCAGAGCACCAATTTTGTTTTCAGCCCTTAAGGAAATTCATTGCAGTCTCTCTTTTGTTGCGAAAGAGCTGCTTTAAGGCTTCTTTCTAATTTAGCTGTATATCAAAGAACGCACTTGAACACTTCGTACGCCATAATTTTTCTGTGTAGGAGAGTTGTGTACCGCCTGGCGGCTGTAAAAGCGTCAAGCAGATGATGGACACTTGGACGCTGCAAATGGGCTACCCTGTGTTAACATTTACGAAGAAGAGTGAAAATACATATACCGTCTCACAGGAAAGGTTTCTTTACGACCGCAACACAAATGTAACGACAAAGTATACGAGCCGATTCAAGTAAGTTCTGAACTTAAGTATTGATATGAAATTGTTAATTGTTAATAATAAAGATTGTTAATGGTATGAAATGGACTTGAAATCTGTTTGGGCGTTGAAACTCTCAAGTTTTAGTGGAAATCCGCCAACATTAGCAGTTATTGAAAGAGGCTGAGTATGATGCGAAGAATTATGCAAACCTAGGAGGATGTTATCCACCGAGCCTGTAGGCTGAGGGATTCGAACCAGTCAGAAATATTTTGAATGAATAATAATTACAATTATAATGGAGCCCTGTTGGTAAGAAGATCTGGTAATATCAAGAGATTTCGGTTTGGTTCTGACTCAATTGGCCGTACGTACGACCAAGTGTGACACGCTTACCCAGCCTGAAAAAACGGCCATTCGTTCTTGTATACAATGATACACGCCATCCATATCATGATCAAAGACAAAGGTGTTAAAAGGGGGTTTAATTTATACCGCTTGACCTGCCTTACCCGGACTCATGTGCAACTACCAAACGAGGATTATGCAGTCTTCCCATAATTCCATGCGGCAATTTTTCGCAGTTTTTTGCGTGTAACGTGGCCATTTTGGATGCATCGGGAGCGTCGGAGATGATTTTTCGACCAACAATACACACTTTATTAAAAAACAGACAGTAACAATTTGAATCCAATCGGGGCATATTTTGTACTTTTCGTTAAACACCGATTAAACATCTATGAAACATTTCTAAATACATAAATTTCCTTTTAAAAAAGTTATTTCCTTGACCATAGAGTAAGAAATGTACCTCTAAATTCTCCAAAACGTCGCTGCCTTGGTTGCAGTTCAAAACAGGTCAAACGCTCCACCGTGAACCAAACTAGGTTGAATTCCTCGAAGAACAATTTCATAATGAAAAGCAGTAAATTTCCTTTGCCCACAAAAAGAAAACTGAGCTTCCTTTTGAACTTTCTCCATAACCTGTACAATGAGTGGAAATCTCACGCCGTCGAGTTAATCCAAAATTCGCCTGTTGGCCGGTAACATATGTTGACGCCTCTTCACCAAAGAACTGACAAAAACGAATTGGCCGAAGACCACATTCAGCCATAAGAATTGCAGAGAAGGTACTGTAAAGTCGAACTTGGTATTCAAATCGCAAGAGTACAAGTAAATCACGTCTGTATCTTGCCCGAAGACGGGAGCTTGATGGAGTTGTTTACTCAATGCATCCATCTTTAAAGTGATGACGTCGCAAACCAATTCGATAATATATTCCGGCGCAGAACATCATGGGAAGACTGCATAATCCTCCTTTTGCGCTACCATTGAGTCAACTTATTTCTTTCTGGTTATCCGCTGAACAGTTGTTACGTTTCTTGGATCGTGGGCTTAATTGTGATGGTTGAACGTTGAGTTTTTTCAACGTAAATGGTTAGTATTTAACAGGAGCTCCGCTATTAGGCTTGGCTAAATTTATAGCTATGAAGTGAAAAGGCATTGGCGTTCAAAAAGCGGAAATTCTGAGCATGTTAACTAGTCACCACTAACATGAGTGAATTATCATGTCGGGAATGTTTTGGTGACCTGTTTAAAGGGGCTGTGTCACGGCAGTCCAGTTCATTTTGTTTAATTTTGCCAATTACTCGCCCTCAATCGTTATGGAACTTAAAGTGCCCATCACCTAAAATTTTATATTTTCTTATCTGAAACTATACCTTAGTAAAATAACTTCTGCGAAAAAATTTTGCTGTTTGAACAAAACGCGATTTTTTTACCAATTTTTGAAGTCTACATTTCTGCGGTACACCCGCGCCTGCTGATCATGCAAACTAGCAGGCTCACATATGACGTCATGTGACGTAAATTAAGGAACTCGCATTAACTTACCTTCACCAGCTGTACACAAAAAAGATAAATTACAAGTAAGGATTGAATCACAATGTCTTCGTAAGAAGAAAGTTTTACTGAAAAAGAAAAACCTATAAGAACTCTCAATGTTTTCCTGTCGACAAGGTCACGTGTTCCTTAAAGTACGTTATATGACACCATACTCCGAGAGAAGACTAAGACGAATAGTGTGCAAAAATGGCGGCAAATTTGAACGTTTCTAAAAAATTCTAAAAAAATCGTCTTTCGTTCAAATCGCGAAATTTTTTCGCTGAAGTTATTTTAATAAGGTGTAGTTTCAGATAAGAAAATAATAAATTTTAGGTGATGGGCACTTTAAAGTAAGCAAAAAAATTACATGGAAACGACAAAATTAGAGACCCGAGACATACAAATATGTCTCCTGAGCATTATTTTTTAAGTTGCAAGCAGCAGGGAGCAACTTTGGAAAACTGTTAGGCTGAACAGTTTTCAAAAATCCTAATTTCAATCCGTTTCAATCTCCTTCAGTTTTGCCCATCCGTGACATCTCTTGTTTCTGTTATGTTATTTTAACCTTCCTTTAAAGTTTTAACCGGTTCTTTTTATGTTTCTCTTAATTTAACGGGCATTTGTAACTTCTTAGTTTGGCTGAATTTCGTGACACAGCTCCTTTAATGCGTTTGGAATCACGGGATTGAGATTGAAATTAGTTCTTGGCTTGGACCTGTTTCTCGAAATTCCCGGTAACTTCTTTCGGGCCCAAAGCCAAATTTTAAAATCCATCAAACCAGTCCATAGGTAACTGATACTGTTATCACATTTTCAGCAAAACTAAGAAGCTATAGGCACTAAATTTTCGCTTAATTTTTCCCCCAATCTCCGATATTTCTCTAGTCCTTGAGTATGTTTAGTTTACTTAGCTTTAATCAATAGGCCTCATGTTTTTTTTTATCATTTAATTTTAGTTACACATGGGTTGTACCGTTTACATACATAACCGAGGCTAACAATCAGACTATTTCCAAGCCGCTAAATAAAACTTCAGGTAGGAACTAAACGATGTGATAATCAACGCGTGTCTTTGTATTGCAATTTGCTGTAGTTATTATTTGTTGTTGTTGTTGCTCCATTCTTGTATACATCGTTTACATCATTCAATTGCCAATCTCCCGTAAAAAATTTTTTTCGCGTAGTTAACGCATTATCCTCCTACGTAGGAAATATTTATAATCATATGGCTGATTTCTTCCCCTCTAGTACAGGCCTTTAAGTAACTACGAAGACTTTCCTCTCACAGGTCTTCCCCGAAAATGACACGTGCACTACCACTCGATAGTGTGTTCAGTTCATTCTGATGAATAAGAACTAGTGAATAAGACTCATTTTGAAAGATATGTTACTCATTCAGGGGCATGTACACGTCCCTTGATTGCAGTTGAGTTTTCTATTAAAGCACTTCACCAACTTTTCAAAGCAATAGACGGTTCAAGGTTTCTTTTATTTTTGTACGACCGTTGAGATCGAATGCTTACTGTAACGGGCGCCATCCTACTTAATAGTTTTAAATGTACCGAGGACGCTGGGACCTACACCGGTGGATTTGATTCCCGTCCTCAGGTTACACTCAGTATATATGAAACCAAGATGGTACTTGAGATCAGGCCCAATTTGTGCAGCTTTCATATTTACCAAGCAAAAGGATAATAGAGCTTGATCTCAGGTTACCAAGATGGCCGCCCGACTGACAGTAAACGCTGGTACAGTGAAACCTGTATTAAGCGGACACCCTCGGGGAATGCTGTAGTGTTCGCTTAATACAGGGTGTCCGTCTAATACAGGTTTCGATAGATAACTTCGTATGAGGTGTCAAATGCCAGTAGAAACATTTAGAATACTCCCAGAGACTATGACGATTTACTTTTGCATTAATTTCTTTATCAAAGTGAACCAATTGATCATACTACCATAAACATAGATTTCAACTCAAATTTGAACAAAACAGATGAGTGAAACAAGCTCTATACAAAGAAAACGAAATAGAAAACAATACTGTACTATGAAACTAATCAAATAAGTTCGTCAAGTCGTTTTTAATGTAAAAATCGAAAAATTTGTAGGTTGCAATTTGAGGCAATCTTTCGCATTTCGGCTGTCTGGCATGTTTGGTGGTGGAATTTAATTACAAGTGTCCGTTTAATACAGGTTGGCAACAATAAAAAATGACCATTTCAGGTACTTTTTAGGTGTCCGCGTCCGCTTAATAGAGGTGTCCGCTTAATAAAGGTTTCATTTAAAGTAAATAAGGGAAATTACTTTTGGGACTTCGGCTACTGTCCGCTTAACAGAGGGTGTCCGCTTAATACAGGTTTCACTGTATTTGACTAACTAAACAGGGCAACCCAAAAATTACGTGCATGCATCCAGACATTTTTTTAAAACTTATAATAGGTCAACATTTGCGGTGATTAAAGTGTTACAATATGCCAGTATGCTGCTATGAACATATTTGTTGTTTGTTTGTTACATTTTTGTTTGAAGACGAGCTAGGCGCAATTTGCAAAGCAATTTGCGTTCATCCTTGGGTGTGGTGCTTATACAATGAAACCTTTATTCAGCCGACATCGATAAGGCATTCGTTGGTGCCCGCTTAATAGAGATGTCCCCTAAATAATTGTTCCTTTTTCAGAAAATATGGGAATAAACTTTTAAAACAAACGGAGCCATTCGTTCGCTCAACACAGGGTGTCCGCTAAATGTGTCGTCAGCAGGTTTCAGTGTATACAGTAAGTGAAACTCTCCACTTTTTCCGGAGGAATAAAGGTAGAGTCAACTCTCTTTTAACAGGCACCTCGCTAAAACAGACACTTAGATTTAGTCCCTGCCTTTCGTTTCTCCTCTTTAGTTGGTTTTCAATAAGACGGACATCTCTCTAAGACGAACACATGGTGTTGGTCCCAAAGGTGTTCGAGAGAATTGACTATACATTTGTTAGAAAGGTTAACACCTGGACTGGACTCATGCAGGAACTTTCTCACGCGACATTAATGTGTGTTTTTTGTAGTTGAAATCAGCTGGGATGGAAGTGGCTGGCTCAAGGGAAATGTTGGTCAAACTGGATTTTACAGAATCAATTATCCTCAACAGCAATGGGAGCAGCTAACTCGCCAAATGAACAAAAACCACCTGGTCGGTATTAATGACCTAAGACTTTAATAGGAATAAGGGTTTAAAGAGCTGATTTATTTTCTTTTAAAATGTTTAACGCTGTTTATGAGACGGGAAAGAAATGTACAAGAAGTGTAATGCACATGTAGACTAAGCTTGGTGTTAAGAGTATAAACCCATTGCTTTTTAACTAGCCTGAGAAAACAGCCGTCATTTCGCGAAGCCACCAACGGTTTCCCCGCGAAATGAGGTCTGAGAAAAGAGCGCAGAAATTCCATACTGATGACGCGTCACTACCCAGGTCTGGATGGTGCTTCAGATCATAGACTATTGGATTGGTCTTGCCGGGTGGGATATTTGCTTCAACCAATCAGAAGCACTACCCAGGTCTGGGAAGTGACACGTTATCAGAACGGAATTTCTGCGCTCGTTTCTCAGCCGTCATTTCGCGGGGAAACCATTGGTAGTGTTTTTTGTTCTTAACTTGCCCGACGGGCAAGTGCTGTTTTTTTGGGAAATTCAAATTACAGAAGGATTGTTATCAATCCTGCCAATGAAAAAGGGTTTTGGGGCTAGTTGAAATTACTTGTGGGCTAGTACATGCTAGCTACAGTTTGCCCGATTGGCAGGCTGTAAAACTGCCTTTCTTTGCACCCTGCTACTCTTTATCGTTGTCGCTACCGTCGTCTTTGTAGTTTAAATCCCGGTCCTCACTTGGGACGCAAGACACAAGTACTTGCGACGCCCCTTGGTTTAAGTAGGAACCTTTGAACAATCGTAAGTTCGTTGGTATTGCCGGGGTATCCCGGCCCCAAACACAAACATTCCATTTCTAACTTAATTTTTCGTGTTATATCATTTACTGCTTTCTGGAAATTTTTAGGGTACGGAAATTCGTCATGGTTTTCTGGGGGGTTAAGTTTTGGTCCAGGGATTTTTTGAGGTTTCGTTGGAAGCCCTAGGGATTTTGGGGGGGGGTTTGATTTTTGCAACCGTTCGATCATCCCCGTCACTTGAAATCCAGAGTACCCCCTGCGACTAGGCTTTGGTGGGACAGCGCACGTGTATGTTTATATTACGTCAATGGTAATGATAATGATGGAGCTAGGTTTTACTCCAAGTCTACAGCATAATTTACAATACTATTATTGGCATTACTTCTGTTTATATGAACATTGAAAGGTGAATGATTGCGTAAAACTGATTTGCAGGAATTCCAAGTAACAGACCGTGCTGGGATGTTAGATGATGCTTTTAACCTAGCCAGGTATATCTAGACTAATTCTATCTATAACAAATTGCTCAAATCTGATTGGTTCCTCTGCATCCCTTTCTAAGTCTTAATTTGTTGTTGAATCACTACCACTTTCCGATTTTAGTTTGCTTCTGACCAGTTAGGTCAAGTCGCTCAGTTAAGAGTTAAAAGAGTGAAAGCGCGAGCCAATAAACAAGAGTTCTTTTGTTGCCTTCAATATATATTTAGTTTCGCCTAGAAGAGTAACTGTTCTGCCTTTTTTTTCCTATATTTGTATATTTTTGTGTTATTTTGTATTCAGTTTAAAAAAGAGTAATGTGCAATCTGTATATCTGGTACATTTCTTACTTCACTTATAAAAATAAGAGGTTTATTTCGTTGTGCATTATTAATACTAAACATGATCATACTTATCATAATCCCTCCTTGCAATCGTCGCTTTTATTTTTCTTTTCCATCATAATGACTGATTCGGTAGTAAATGGCTACTAAACCTAGTGTATTGTGTTCATCTAGAGCTGGATACATCAAGTATACTGTTCCGCTAAACTTAACGAAGTACATGTCAAAAGAAGACGAATATGTACCTCTGGCTGCAGTAGATTCTGGGATGGACTATATAAGCGGCATTCTACCGCAGTCAAGCCCAGCATCTAAGTACTTAGAGGTTAGTTCACATGCCAGCGCTTTAGTTCTCTCTCCAGTCAACTGCCAGTTGTCAGGGGCACCCAGCAACTGTTTTCAGTTTTCAGATACAAATTTTTTAGCGCTCCTTAAAATGTAATTCCTAGATATCTTAAAGTACTCTGGACAGCCTGAAAAGTATTTTCAATGTATTTAGGAGGAAACCGTCGTTGGGTTCCCCCGAGTTGTGAAGGCCATTTAAAGGACTGTGTCACGCCTGTCTAGTTCAGTTTTTTGGTATTGCCTATTACGCAGTCCTTAATTCTCTATGGAACTCAACGTTAGTGCAGAAATTACTGGTAAATAACAAAACCACAGCTTCCTGTCAAACAAAAATGTCTCCCAAGCATTATACGTTACAAACATTCATATTCCATTCAGCTTGATGGCTGTTCCTACTGTTTGTACTTTGTTGCATTTGGTGACACAGCTCCTTTAAATAGATCCAGCGTGTATTGCTGGGTGGTGATGGATCCGTTAAAATTGGCCCAAAGGTGAAACCGTACCCATAGGTCAATTAATTCAGTCTACACAGTGTTAATTTTTAATCCCTAACACCTGCCGAACAGTTTGTCTCTACCCGGCTAATTTGTTGCTACCCCGGTCACTTTCTATTTTGGCGCCTACAAAACCAGTGTATTTCGTTATTCATATTTGTTTAAAAGAAGCAAAAGTATAAAACATTATTACACTCACAAAGAAATCGGAAGCTGCAGGTAGTCGATCTCGCATAAAAAAGTATAAATCGGTTAGTTCTTCTCGCAGTGCATGGAAAATAAGCCAAACCGGTGACGTTTTCTCCGAGAACCTGGTGAGAACCCTGGGTCTGTTGCAGATAGGTGTTTAATTCATTCAAACTGTTCTAAAGTCGTCCAAAATATTTCAACAGGTTTTCAAACTAATCGAACTTGTTACGTCCAAATTTTGTAGGATGAAGCTGGACCAACATGTACCAAATCTTCGAGCAAACTCATCGGCAACACTTGAAACCTAAGTTATTCCAATGAAAAATTATGTGCACCGAAAGAGTTTTCAAGCAGAAACCTTTTCAAGAACGTCATTGCGATTCAAACAGTTTTTCAGGTGTTAAAAGAGCGAATAATATTCACATTGTCAAACAGTTCTTTACTTCGTGAGTTAGTCAGATCAAGAGCCATAATGGTCTCATTGTGGCTCTTGGTCAGATATAGAATGATTTATTATCCGTACTGACACCAAAAACCGAAAGCACTCGTAAAATTTACACATGTTTAGCCAATTTTCTTATAGAATGTGTTTATAAAAAGTTTTATTTTAATGTTTGTTTTAGAAATATCTTCAACACCAACTGATGAACCAGTACAAAAATCTTGGGTTTAACGACACTGGAAGCCACCTTGAAAAGCAAGTGATTCTTAGCTATATATCCTTTTTGTTTTTCTGCTACAGTATACCGTTTTTTTTTTTTTCACTTTCTTTTGATCTAATGCTGAAACTGTTGCATCAGTGGACAAAATCCTATGGTGTTTATGAAGTATGAAGTGAAACCTCATTGGCAGAACTTGTACATAGTGCTTTTTAAATCTAAGGATTTTACCAATTGAAAATATATGTTGTAGTTAATTTGTTATAACAGAAGATTTTTGTTTCTCCTTTGTTTTAAGGTATGGAAATGTATGCTAATGAAGTCAAAACAAAGGAAAAATAAAAATTAACTACAATATCTTTATCAATTATTCCTCGAGTCCGAATGGGCTCTGAGTCAATAGGGCGAAAGGAATAATTGTTTTTTAGTGAAATCCAACTAGTTGGTCCAAAATATCGAGACAAAACAACTTTAGCTAGCAAAAGGCGATTCAGCCGCCATCATTGTTTTGGTTTTCAAAGCCGGCGCTTTTCGCTACTAGTGGGCTGTAACATATATCCTAGTAGTAGCTCAACCAATCAGAACGCAGCATTGATGATAGACCCCTAGTTGAATTTTAATAGTTATTATAATTTTGGAAAATTGAACTATGTCTACTGTCAGGAGAAAAAGGATTACTGTCAACTCTCGCCTTGCAGACATTTCGTTATGATATGGACAGCAACTTAATCCCCGGCAAAAACATTACAGACGTTTGACTGAAATAAACTCCCGCTATTACGGACTCTCGCTAATGAGAGCCCTAACTCGAGGCCCCTACGGTGTCCGCAATAAAGGGAGTTGACTGTAATCAGCTGACAATGTGTTTTTCTTACAGATATAAGAGAAGCTTGGTATTAAGTGCAATGTGCTCTGCAGGAGAACCTTCCTGCCTCTCAAACGCATCGACCTACTTTAAGAAATGGATGGCAGATCCCGTTCAGAATCCGTAAGTAAATCAAACAGACGCCACGCGGGATAAACGGGCAAAATGATCATTTTGTCCAGAAGATGTTTGAAGCAAATATTTGAGTTGAAAGGATCTTGCTCAATACATTAAATTGATTTGCGGAAAGATATTCATGCATCTAATTTGGGAAAATTGCGCAGGGGACCAAATAGTTTTATGTTGCACAATCCAATCTCAGGCGATGGTCCTGGCACGAGGTAGAACGTTAGTAGTGTCTTCTTAGCGGATCTGTGAAACATTGAATGTCGTTTATTAAAAAAAAAGGCATGCTTGGAAATAGGGGTTGACCCGGGGTTTTACCTGTACCAAGGTGCCCGTTTGGCCGGATTTCTAGTCCAACCTTGCAGATTTATTACCAAACTTATAGTTGGTTATTTTCTACCTTTCATCGACAAATTTATACTGTGTGTTTTCTTCCACTTGAGTTTGTAAAAGCAAATTGCCCCAGGCTTGACTGTACAAAACGCGAAGGAAGAAGTATTAATGGCAGTTTCTCAGCGTTAATTTCTGAGCTGAACAACTACGAGGGACAGGGAAAAAAAAGCTAGTCAGAGTCTCAGTTGATCTGTTGTAGACTGATACACATTGCACTTAATCGTAATCATTATAATCATCGTATTTGGTGGAGAACCCGGGCCTAAGAATAAACTATTGTTTCGATCCGTGAACCTGATGGATCATTCAGCCTTATTACCCCTCTAAACAGTTCCTTTACGGCGGCGCTCTGAACATTTGACACTTGAACTACATTGATATTTTTTTCTGCGTATATCATACTTTTAGCGTTCCAGCTAACTTCCGTTCGTTAGTCTACTTTTATGGAATAAAGAATGGTGGAGTGAAGGAGTGGGATTTTGCCTTTGGACAATTCCAGAACACAACAGTTGCAAGTGAAAGAAGAAAGATTTTGTATGGTTTGTCGGGCGCTAGTGAACCTTGGATCTTACGCAGGTACGGCATTAATTATCCTAAGATTTAGAATCCAATAACTCTATAGAGTCCTAAAAGTGTGACGTCATAAAATATTTAATTTGTGAAATTATGGGATTTGCCGGAATATTCTGAAAGAAAAACATCCAAATGGTCTACTTGCCAAAAACTAGTATTTCGGGGCAAACTTTCTCTGACGTGATACCATCCCCGTTTTGCTCTTATGATTCCATACAAATCTTTCTAATTTGCCTTACTTCATAGATCCAAAAGTGCCTACTTGGCCAAAGTTAGGGTAAGTATTTCGGGGAAAATTGTCTCTGAGACACAAATCCTTCTAAATTTGATTCGGTTCAAAATGGTAGTTTTTGGCTAGTGGGCCTTTTCGATGTTGCTATTTCAGAATATCCCGACAAACCCCATAATTTACAAATTTGATTTATATGACGCCATCACTCGAGAAGAATTCCGACTGAATGCGACTTCCAGTGCTTAATTTGTCGCTCTGCCATTGGTCAATTTGGTTTTCAGATCTCCGCGCGCTGTCGTCACCCAATTACGTTTTCTCGGGTATATCTATCATGGATTTGCTATCCTTCTGGCCCCGGTTCAAAAATTGGATAGCGCTATCCACCGGATAATCACTATCCATAGGATAAGTCTTAGGGAAACCAATTGCGTTATCCACTAGATAGAATTTTATCCGGTTGATAGCGCTATCCACCGGATAAATCACTATCCATAGGATAAGTATTACGAAAACCAATTGCGCTATCCACTAGATAGAATTTTATCCGGTGGATAGCGCTATCCACCGGATAAATCACTATCCATAGGATAAGTATTACGAAAACCAATTGCGCTATCCACTAGATAGAATTTTATCCGGTGGATAGCGCTATCCACCGGATAAATCACTATCCATAGGATAAGTATTACGAAAACCAATTGCGCTATCCACTAGATAGAATTTTATCCGGTGGATAGCGCTATCCACCGGATAAATCACTATCCATAGGATAAGTATTACGAAAACCAATTGCGCTATCCACTAGATAGAATTTTATCCGGTGGATAGCGCTATCCACCGGATAAATCACTATCCATAGGATAAGTATTACGAAAACCAATTGCGCTATCCACTAGATAGAATTTTATCCGGTGGATAGCGCTATCCACCGGATAAATCACTATCCATAGGATAAGTATTACGAAAACCAATTGCACTATCCACTAGATAGAATTTTATCCGGTGGATAGCGCTATCCACCGGATAAATCACTATCCATAGGATAAGTATTACGAAAACCAATTGCGCTATCCACTAGATAGAATTTTATCCGGTGGATAGCGCTATCCACCGGATAAATCACTATCCATAGGATAAGTATTACGAAAACCAATTGCGCTATCCACTAGATAGAATTTTATCCGGTGGATAGCGCTATCCACCGGATAAATCACTATCCATAGGATAAGTATTACGAAAACCAATTGTGCTATCCACTAGATAGAATTTTATCCGGTGGATAGCGCTATCCACCGGATAAATCACTATCCATAGGATAAGTATTACGAAAACCAATTGCGTTATCCACTAGATAGAATTTTATCCGGTGGATAGCGCTATCTACCGGATAAATCACTATCCATAGGATAAGTATTACGGGAAACAATTGCGCTATCCACTAGATAGAATTTTATCCGGTGGATAGCGCTATCTACCGGATAAATCACTATCCATAGGATAAGTATTACGAAAACCAATTGCGCTATCCACTAGATAGAATTTTATCCACTGGATAGCGCTATCCACCTTTCGAACAACTGGGACCTGGTATCCGATGTATTGATGTATTGTTAGCTGACCTATATAATCTCTCTTCAGCTATGCCTGATGCAAATATGTTCTAAAATACTATTTCAAAACTTCAATTTACTCTTTTTATAGATATCTGCAATATTCCATTGATCCTACCAAGATAAAGATGCAGGACACTGCACGAGTTTTAGCGTATGTGGCAATGTATAACCCTTTAGGGCGACAGTTAGCGTGGCAGTTTGTTAGACTTAACTGGGCCCATATTCTGGAAAAGTAAGTGTGTGTCTCTTTATAGATTCTACTTTTGCACGACTTTTAATTTTTTTAAAAAATAAACACTGCATTTCCAAGCTGCGTCTTTATTTACGGTCTATCCAAGATATCTATTATAAGAGATTAATGCAACCTTGTGTGTCTAAACATTTGATTTCATGCATTTATATTTATTTACAGTTTTATATCTTACACGGTCGTGCCATACATGTCCAGCCTCAAACGTCCAAACATTCGTGTCTCTTGTGTTTCTTTGTTTGCCTTATAAGCGGTTTAGCCGGCAAATAGATCTGCATTTAAGATACTGAAGCAGGTGTGAGGATCCGGCTTCTATAATGTGTGTTCATATTGACATGTGTAAGCGACTAATTATAAGTAGAACCCAAGATATGAAATCTTGTTTAAACAGATTTTCATTAACCCTTAGGTTTGGTGGAGGATTTTTCGCTATCAGAACTGTAATTTCAAGCGTGACAGGAGGAATGTCCACTGAATTCGAACTTCAAGATGTAAGTCAACAATCATATTTAACTTAAAGACTTTTTTAAAAAAAAATACAATGAGATCTCTCTCTTGGGAAGGGTAGTGGTCGCTTAGAACATGCTGGTCACTTAATAGAGCTTGTGTTTTGTAGCACTTTCGTGATAGATCTATCCGTCTGGGCTTTGGTAACTGGCCGCTAAATAGAGGTTCGTCTCCGCACTTAGTTTAGTTTTCGGTTTTTATTTAAATCTAAGAGCCAATTTTTTAATCTAAGAGCCAGAAAGATGCCACCAGTTTGATCATGATGGCTATTTGAAAGCTTACATAGTTTTGATTAAAAGCCCTTGATTACTTCCATTATCCGTCTTTCCCTCCCTATTTGTCAATGATTTGCTGCGGTCACATCTGGGTTACTAACTATAGTTAAGACGGGGATAACTATGGTTAGCTATTTCGGTAATGTGACCGCTTCTCTGTTCAATCTAGCTATACTTAGAAAATTTACGCCTCGGTGTTTACAAACAAACAACCAATCAGAATGTGACACTTCTTTTCGCACGTGCGAGATGAGCATATATAAATATGCAAAATAAAACCCAAGCGTGAAGCGAAGGGGAAACCAAAAATAACAAACAAAAAATTTACAGAGGCTAATATGAACTAACTGTTGTTAACTGCATGGTGTGACCAAATGTCGACCGAAAGCACTAACTACAGTGAGGTGTGACATCACGTAACTTGACACTAACTTAAGTTAAACTTTAGTTACGTCGTAGATGTGACCGCAGCCATTGTTCAGAACTGAATCAGATGAAAACTCCTCACTTGCGCATCCTTGATTTCTCCATCTAAAATTGTTTTGTTTGAGAACTAATATCAAACATTCGACTCAGTTTTTCATCACCGTGATGTCTTCTCTGGATTTATTTCTTCATCCCGCAGTTGAAATATATGAAATTCGTATATTCATTTTTTCGTCTTCATCTTCCCCAGTTATACTACGCACCAATTTAATGACCAACACCCAGTTGACTTGCTAGTTCACTTGGTTAGACCGCTGAACCGGAATTTCAGAGGTCAATGGCTCGAATGACGTAACTATAAGCCTGATTTTTTTAGGCTTTCTAGTTCAACTGCATAAGTTGCGTATTTAAGTGTGATGACGAAGTTCGTCAAAAATACTCCGCTTCTGAGCGTTGTATTTTCAACTCTCTTCTCAGTGTTTGACGTCTTGATAAAACACTGTGACTCGTTTGAGATATAGTACTTCAAGAAAAAGGTTCGTTTTCTTCACTGCTCACTTTTTTCAAGGCCACTCCCTCTTTTATTGACGAAAGTTAGTTTAGCTGGATGAATAACTTTCCAAGCAGAGCAGCGTTAAAATGTCATGAATTTGTCATATACGTAGCCTATAATTCCTTTCGTCTTTCTAGTTGAAAAGCTTCAACGAAAAACACGCTGGCGGTTCTGGAGCGCGGGCTCAACAGCAGGCAGAGGAAAGAGTGTTGGCAAACATTCAATGGCGCCAGCAACATGAGGAGGATGTTGCGAAGTGGCTGAAGGATTTCCTTGTGTGGAACAAGATATCACTGAATTAACGTTTTTTTTTTTGTTTTCCTTCATTTTTCCTGCAAGCCTGTAGAAGATAGCTTGAATCTGGCAAAATACCACTAAACCAAGTATTATTAATTTGTTTATAACTGAGGCATTTTCCGTTAAACAGTTTTGTACGTTGTGTGTGACAAGCGTTTTCAAACCTACAACACCTTAAAGATAACAAAAGTTTAAGCGATATTGAAACCTTTTTAAGTTTCAAGTTCACTTTTCGCAGTGTTGCCTTTATGATGTAGGCTTTTTTTTTCAGGTGTTATGACTGCAAAAAGTCTGTTTTGCCTGGAGGGAATGCGTTTTAGTCTTGCTTGATGTTCACGTTTCAGTTGTCCTTTTCATTGCTATGATATATATATTTTTTAAAATTTTATTTTTATTTTTTCTCACGATGCACCTCCTTTTTAGAGCCAGACTGTCACACAATTTAAAGAGTAAAGACACAGGGAAACTTAACCAAATAAAGATCATGTCTTTGACTTCATTAGTAGCAGCGTTATCTTTCACGTCGGTCCTTGTCTTGTAAATCGTTAAGTAATGCTCCCAATCAATAACCCTTTAGATAGAAGCAAATTGCTAGTCCAGAATTATTGTGGGGAAAAGGGGTAAGGGATGAAGTACTCCAAATATGGACAGCAGGTCACTTATCTCTACATATTGGGGTAAAAATCC
>OZ037996.1:45416912-45459412 GCA_964035705.1 Porites rus | reverse complement strand
TCATAGTTTTGACCTCCGCTTTGGAGAAAGGCCAACAATACAAGATCAAGATGAAATTTAGAGCAGAGCTGGGTGATGGTCTCGCTGGATTGTACAAGAGTACATATACAAGAGAAGATGGGACAGAAGTGTAAGTCAATTTCATAAACCCTTCCACGTTTTTTAAAAACTTTTGACTGGGACCACGGTTAGCCAAAATACGTCAACGTGGCTAAAAAGAACGCCTTGAAGTAAGTTAAGATACTGGCTCCGCAAAAACGCCGAATTTTACAGACGTTTGTATGGTGGGAGACAAGTTTGTTTCCACACCATACAAACGTCTGCAAAATTTCTCGACTTTGTGGAACAATATCTTCGTTCGCTGTTCGGCACGTATCACCGTTAAACTTGGTAAGTTTCCTAATTTTATGATACTCCTTCTGGCAAAGTCAATGGATAATTACTAACTGGTCTTAATCAAAACTTGAAAAAAAACTGTGAAAGAATTTATTGTGTTGCATTGCTTTTAAGAAAAAGGGTCTTGTTGTCAAGTTCAGGAACTTGTATATTGTCATTGGCTCACAATACTTTTGTTTAAACCCATCATCAGTTTGATACAAAGCCGCAAAGTGAAGACGATGTGCACTTGTTTATAGGAAAGTGAAAAACGTGGCCAGGATAAGGGCGCCAGAAATTTGCGTCAAGTCAGAAGGAATTAACGTTTTTTGCCAACACTTATAGAGGATATTATATGGCCGCGCGGAGATACGAAATTTCTCTTCGAGTGTTGAAAAATATTTTACGAGTGAGCGCAACGAATATTTTTTCAACACGTTCTATTTATTATATAAACACCAATGAAATACCAAACCATTTTACTTTAATAGTTTTTTGGTGTGAGAGGCGCGATTTATTATGGAGCCATAGCAACGGTGATATTTTCACGTGTGAAGATAACATGTTATTTTCACTAATGAAAATATCAAGTTTTCTCGCGAAGAGCTCGCCTGGTATTTCATTGGTGTTTATATAATAAGAAAGAATCTGTCATGGAATATTGTTTAATCATGATTAGCACTTGCAGCTGCATCTAATAGGCCATTTCACAGCTGTGTGCTTGTGCTCTGGACAAATAGATAAATAGGTGAGGCTGGAGGTGCTGCATTTCATGTGCAAATTGTGTTATTCTCATGCTAGATGAAGATAATCATGCATTACATTATTAAAAACGAGGTTTACAACAAAACAAGGTCACCTTTAGATCGCTTTTGTTCAAAGGCCAAGACACCGAGCACACACTGACTGTAAAATGAGTATTAGTTGAAAGCAAGAATTTGTGGCATTTTCATTGTAGAACTATGGCAGCTACCCAGTTTCAACCTACGGATGCACGAAGAACATTTCCTTGCTTTGACGAACCAGCTCTGAAAGCAACATTTACTTTTACTTTGGTACACGATCCCAAGTTGATCTCCATTGCGAACATGCCCATTAAGAGTACTGAGAAAAAGGATGGCTGGCAGTTTGATCATTTTGAAACAACTCCACGAATGCCCACTTACCTATTAGCTTTTGTGGTGTGCGACTTCGATAAGACTACTAAAACTACTGGGCGTGGAACAAAGGTGAGCACGATAAAAATAGCATGTTAGTTATGTTAATAAGATAAGATAAGATATATTTCACTAACCGCTTGTTATAGACGATTGTAAGCATGCAGTTACCATTCCTTTCGTGAGACTGCTGGAAAAGTGAAGTCGTATCTAAAAATGTCCAAAAATCAGAAATATACCTGTTGATTTGTACCTTATTATAGTATCTTGTATTTTACTTGTCAAGGGATTCTAGTTAGCATGATCTTTTTGTTGATGACTTGATGAGTTAGATCATTTTCGTAGATGACGTTCTATGCTCCACGAGACAAAATTGATCAAGTTGAATATGCTAAAGAGAATGCAGTCATTATGTTAGATTACATGGAGGAGTATTTCAATATTACGTACCCTCTACCCAAAGCTGGTAAGCGTTGCTGTATCATTAAGTTGTACTCTTTAGACATTCGATAAACAAGTTCAGCTCTTAAACTATCCGTGTTTGTTGGCACCCAAATGCTTGGTACGTAGCTACTTCGCCTTTCGCTTCATCAGGTACATTGGGCGACCGTATCAAAGTAGAAATCGAGAGGCTTGAATGTTTTTTGTACCTGACGCGACTGTCTAGAAAAAAAAAAAGTTGTAAGGTGTTCGTATTGACCCGAAAGAGTGACAGTTATATTACTACCTAATCCCCACAATCTGGGTGCTAATCATGCCAGTGCAAAGCTGCTTTTAATATAACCTCTTCAGCATACACGTACATTTTGTTATATTGCTCTATTCCTGATACTTCTGAATCGGGCGCAAAAGCAAAAACAGAAAATAAAAACAAACAGTTAACAAAAAGATACAACGCGTTGAAGGGGAAAGAAAATACCGAAAAGAACGAGAGGACAGTAAGAATTGAGATGGTAGAATTTTTCACAAAACACTCCTAAGCGTGTTTGGTATTGTTTTTATAGCCATTATTCTTAGTGGTAACACAGTGCATACTTTTAAACATATTTGTGTCTACAAGGTATTACTTCCGAAAGAAGAAAACAAGAAGTGAATCGTAAAATACTTCCTCCGTGACTCAGTCATGAACTACTTATTTACTCAAATGAGTTTATCATTTTCTTTAATTTAAGTTACTCAGATTCTTAAAAGTGTCTAATTTTGAATATAGCTTCCATTTTGCGTGACGCCTAAAATCAGGGCCAGCTAAAATCCGGCACCTGTCAGTTATCTACTAATGTGATAAACACTCTGCCTTTTAATTGGTCCATTTTGGCCAGGTGTCCAAAATGCAGCGCTCTTATTGGTTGAGTTCCAAAACGGCCTCTCCTCTTCTATAGTTTTAAGAACTTTTTTCATATGGCTTCGTATTATGTTTTTGCAGATATGGTTGCTCTTCCTGACTTTGCCTTCAGTGGCATGGAGAACTGGGGAATAATAATGTATCGAGAGGCAGCCTTGCTTTACAAACCTAACGCTTCGTCAGAAGCTAATAAGCAGCGCACAGCTGGCATTTTATCACACGAACTTGCTCATCAGGTATGCTTTTTCACTCTTGACTTACTGTCAAGGAGAAGTCTCACTGTTCTTCTTTTGCTGCAGAAGATACTTCTAACTCACGGCAAAACAAACTTGTTATGCTCTAAGACGGAATGGCAAAGTGTATCAAAATATGTGTTCAAAAAGTAGGAAAACCAGGCGTTTCGATGGTGCTCCACCTTGCTCAGTTGTTTTAAACAGTAACAATTGCTTTTAATCCGCTGAAGAAGAGGGAGCACCCTTGAAACATTTAGCTAAACATTGCCATTCTCTCGATTATTTACGTTTCACAGTTTCTTCAAAACTTTTTGTAAGTCTCTAAGACGGTTCAGTTAAGTAGTAGCCCAAATTTCAGTGAACGACTTGAGTGGACGGCTGCGTCAAGTGAAACCCAAAGCTCGTTTTACAGGCGAATATAATGTATAACAATGTCAAATGGTAAAACCTTTCGGCAGCAAAAGAAAAGTAGTTCAAAATTGCTTATTTCGTAGAGCTTGTTCGATGGTGCATGACTGTCCTTCGTTTAATTTTGGTTTCAGTTTGGGCTTTATGACTCTAGTGTACATCACCCATCAGCATGCCACTTTCATGTAACTTGTATTCATGATTAAACCACGTCATTTTCTTTCTACAGTGGTTTGGCAACTTGGTTACAATGGCTTGGTGGGATGATCTTTGGCTGAACGAAGGATTTGCCAGCTTTGTCGAATTTTATGGAGTCGATGAAACAGAACCTGAGTGGAAAATGGTAACCGATCTCTCCAAAATGGCCTTAAACAGTTACTGCAATTAAAGATGCACATAAAATTCTAACAAGTTTAAAGTGGTTCCCTTTTGATAACGGAAGGGACGGGCCGGGGTTATCATTAAAACAGTTATAAACGGCTTGGAAATAGCAAGCTTCCAAAGATGTTTCTAAATAACCCAATGTACAGAAAAACGATTAAAACAAAGAAACAGTACTTGTAAATAAGTTACTATTAGAAATGAGGTTCACGACCGATAAGCAGGACTACTGATTCACGATGATAAACTGATTATAGAAAAATTGCGCTTCGTGCCTGAAACTGTTCAATAATTGCCACCTGGCAAAGGCAACTGAAATCGGGCTGTGGTAATCTGGTAAAATAACCCGTCCCTACATAGCAACAATCCACTTAACTCTCGGACGTACACGCAAATTCATACCCCCCGCCGTGGTACGAGGGGGAGGGGGGGTGGGTGTGGTGGTTGATATGTTGCAGTATTTCGAAACGATTTTACTTTCACTGGAAAGCCTTTGATCTTCTCAACAAGATGAGTTTTATTTTAAGGGTGGTGGCGCTGCTGGAGGCCTGTGACGTCACCAAACAGGGTCGCCAACTTGGATTTTACCAAGAATTAAAAATCAGGGAAAAACCGCGTGAACTGGTATTTTTTGAGCTTGACATGTAAAATAACACACAACTAAGTGCTTTGCACCACTTTATCCGCAAGCGTCACTTTTATTGTTGAAAGAAGTAAAAAATAACTTGCTTCTTCTCTCCGGCAAAAATGGCTTCACCACCTACTAATTACGACGCCATATCTTGCAACCATAGTAACTGTCGATCACTTAACTTGGCTGCAAAAAAATGCGGGGGATAGACGAACCGCTACTGAAAACGTCAGAAGCTGATGTTTTATCTTCTAGGAAAAATCTTAGAAAAACCTAAGAGGCGGGTGGTAGCCACCCCCCTTGTACGTCCGAGGGTTGAATCATAGAGAATAGAAACTACAGTAGTTAGTACAGAGAATGGTTTGCAGAGGACGTTTTTTGTTCTTTTCTTTCAGCTGGACCAATTTGTAGTTATAGACATGATGCTGGCATTTACACTGGATGGTTTGGCGAATTCTCACCCAATCAGGGTTCCTGTGAATCATCCGGATGAAATCAATGAGATATTTGATTATATCTCATACAACAAGGTCAGTTGGTTGTTATTTGAATCTTCTGCTTCTTGTATTGGATGTTTATTTGACCATTAACCCAAACTTTACTTAGATACACTTGGTAATTTTTGCTCAGTGTGATTCTCATCTATCTGTCAATTTTGATGAGGAAGTTTGGCTTGGGCAAGAGAGCGTGAATTTTATTTATTTTTATTTATTTTTTGTCATTAAAGGATTCTTTATCACCTCATACTATTTAGATCCCATTTCCCAGAATGGATTTGCTGGGTCCGTGCTATACTACTAATGCAAATCGTTACATGATTAGAGTGGTTTTCGTTTGAGTGTCATAAAACCAAAACCAAAGTAATTACTTTGGCCAATCACATAGGACACAGACAATACATTGAACCAATCAAAACTCGAAGTAATAACATGTGGCTGACGCAAAGCGCGGGAAAATGCATGCGAGCGCGTCACAATTGGCTTTGGTCTTACTTCTGATTGGATGAAAAGGTGGCGCGAATCTTTTAAGCCAATCGCATCGTGTAGAAAGTGCAAAACCAATTACTTTTCGACACTCAAATGAAAATCGCTCTATTCCTATCGCAAGTCAACCGATACGAATACTTGGTTATACTACACCACCACCAATACTACGAATACTACAGTCCTTACCATTACTTCTATCGACTTGATGTTTTATATTTTATTAATTGACAGGGATCATCAATAATTCGCATGCTTCAACATTTTCTCGGTAAAAGTGTCTTTCAGAAAGGATTAACGGTGCGTATATATCCGTGATTGATGGATTTAGATTTCAGCTTCCAGTTTGAGAGTGCTTAAATTGCATGTGAACTAGTGTGAATAAATCCGTCAAAAGGCATTTCGACAGTGTTGTACATTCACTATTATTCTGAGATACTCTAAAAAATAACCCAAACATGTCCTGCTCAGACTTTTAAAAGAGTACTTTAAACACTGAGTAGCATAACAAGCCGTTTCAAAATACTCCGTAACATTCTAAACATTTTAAGGTTTTCTATCTCTGCTAATCTGCAGGCCTTGTATCAGACGTCTAATCGTTTAAAATTCTTATAGGCGTTCCATGTTCTCAGCTTTGAATCTGTTTCGTGAGAGGTTGATCTTTGCTTATTCTCAGTGTTTTCTTTGACCAATAAATGCCCACTTTACTTTTAGCGTTACCTCAACAAATATCGGTATGGAAATGCAGTGACAAATGATTTGTGGGATGCTTTTGAAGAGGTGAGTATTCAGGCAGGTGTTTGTTCCTCGTAGTTTCGTTATTTGTGAATTAGAAAAACGATACCTGAGTATATATCAAGAGATTGACTCCCCAACAAACTATTATTTATCCAGGATTTAAAAGTGTTATATTGTCAAGCAATAGTACAACACTGAAAAAGCTAAGAACACTTAAGATAAAGCAATAGTAAATTGAGTTATTATTACCAACCCACTTATCTTTCACTCAGTTTGATATATGCAATCCTACCGTGATCACAGTGAGTCAATAGTGACCAACAGATTTGACGTCGAGTGTAAGAGGGGGCCAGCTATGACCTCAGAAGGCTTGCAAAATCTTAATATTGACTAGGTGCCTCCATGAAGAACCGGGGCCAGCTGACGGATAAGATCGGTGTGAAATCCAGATCGTCAAAAGCACTAAATAAATGTTTTGATTCTCGTACTCGAAATACAATCGAAAGCTAGGTCTCTAAACTTTAAATGCAGACTTTCATCAATGAAATAAAAGTGTAAAGCTCAGGAATGTGAAAAGGCGTAAACATACTCATGGAGCTACCGATGAGGCTCGTCATTTTAAAACGAGTGTACTCAAAGTACTTGCAATTACGTCAGTTGGACATGGATGCAAACGTGGCCTTAACAAATCGTTTACCGTGTCTCTTTATTTTTGCTTGTTCAGGTTAAATGTTTTGGCGATTTTTTCCACGATGCCAAATTAAAAAAGTTCTTGTAGGTTTATTTGAAGATTTATAGCCAGCGATACACTCCGACACCTTTTAATGTAACGTATCATAATACTTTGTAGGAAAGTTGTGCGCAGGGCAGCTGTAAACGTGTCAAGCAATTGATGGACACCTGGACACTGCAGATGGGGTACCCCGTGTTAACTGTTACCAAGAAAAGTGGAAATACATATACTGTATCACAGGAGAGGTTTCTTTACGACCGAAATGCAAATTTAACCTCGAAATACAAGAGCCCATTCAAGTAAATATCAATGTAACGCTGTCATTTTTCCCTCTATGTAATACATATACCATAAGCCCTCTCGTCTAAGGTCCTCTCTCAAGTGCAAATATGGCATCATTGGCATAATGTTGGCAGTTACCAGTACATACCACGTACCCCTTTATGGCAATGCGCGTTCGAGCCGCGGATCGGAAATAGCTCATGCTGCTCCGCAAATCCAACTGATCTGTTTTTCGATCTCTTTAGAAGAAATATTTGTACCTCGTTATCAAATTTTCCTGAAAAACAATTTTCTGCAGTATCTTGTTCCTTCGCCATTCGCCTCGACTAGTATGCCAGCTTTCCCGTGGCAGCAACATATAAAAACTTATCATCATCATCGTCATCACCAGACTGTCGATTGCAAGAGCTCTTTTTCATTTTGCATAGTTCAAGGCAACCCCTAGACGGCACGGTTTCTATACAATTTGTTTTTGGAAAAACTAACCATAGTTAAAGTTTTTTTTTAAAAAAAAACAAAACATCCTATTTTTAGCAAAGTTTAATTTTCTTGATTCCATTAACTCGATAATAGAACATTCCATCATTAAACACTTACACCATCACCATTATCTTTCATAGTTATACTCCAATCTATCGTTTAGGTTAACTTAATTTAGGATATTCAGGTGAAGGGCGCCCCCCTCCCACTACCTGCAGCCCTACGGTATTTTACAAGTAACATCTGACGAATAATATGTAAGTTGCCGATCAAATTTAAATTCAGGTTAAATTTTTAGCCCGAGGGAAATTCTCACAATCCTTCGCCTCCTAACCTTACAAATTAGACAGAGTAAATCAAACGGCATTTATTTTTGACCTGTAACACGTTTACGTTTTTTTTTTCAGTTATAAATGGGTCGTCCCATTTACATACGTCACGGGAGGTAAATCCGAGCCTACATCCAAGCTTCTAGACATGACGTCAGGTATGAAACTCACCTCCGTTAATGTTTACCGTGCTCAGCATTTAGTAATTTCAGTTTCCGTTGGTATTTTCCATATAATTATAAACTTGAACGTCAATCAAAATAGTTGTTGTAAAAATAGGTAACTCTAAATAAGAGGAAATTTTGCTGGAACTAGCCATAAACAGGTAGTGGTGGAGAAATGGGTTTTCATCATTAATTAAGAAAAAAATGTTGCAATATTTTATAAGGAAAAGTTTCCACGGTCGAGTAGCGAATAGCACCCCTTCTGAAATGCTAAGATTTACGTGGTCGCATAGGAGAAGTACTTGCACCAAGAAAACCTATTTTGGTAAAAATATATATGAATGCATGTATTTCTCTGCATGCAAGTCATAAATTAATGATCTTTTCCTATATCCATGATGATATATCAGTTCAGTTAATCCTGTTACGAAAAACCTACTTTGGTGTATCTTGCTACCCTAACTGTTATTAGCTGATATTGAGTGGGACGGTAGTGGCTGGCTCAAAGGAAATGCAGGTCACACTGGCTTCTACAGAGTCAACTATGCTGAACAACAGTGGGATGAAATTATTAAACAACTGGAAACAGATCACAAGGTCAGTAATAGTGATGGTAACACACACGGAATCGTAATTCCAGTCAATTAATCAGCGTACCAACTATATATCTACCAGGGGACTTACCAATGTGTAAATGGGCATTGACAAAACAAATCGTGGAGGGAAGGGGTGGGGAGACTGATAAGAAAACACCCTTTATTAAACATTTCTTTTCGGACTCTGTTTGATTGGTGTGGAATTTAGGTTTTACTCCCTTTAAAATCCCGGTTTCTGGCCAGTATCAGATTTCATCACGGTTTCTTCACATTTTTTGCCCATCAGTGGAACGACCCATATATCGTTCTCCATTCTTCTTTTGTTGCCGGTACTTCTCGTGGATCTAGTAAACGGAACTTCTTCTGGTTCGGATTCTTTTTCGTATCCAATTTCATTAAATCAAAATTCTCACCACCTTCACTTTCAACTGCATCATCTTCGTCTCTCAAGTCCCCTGAATCTTCCGTTTGCTGCTCTTCCTCTCCCATCGGTGTTACTGGTGTATTGTAAACTTCAGTTTAATTTTCCTTTTCATTGATACGTATATACACTCCGTGCAAGTTATGACATTCTGTGTACTTGTTTAGCTCTTTCACAGCCAGTTTCCGCAAAGTCCATGACTGAATAAAGTTAGCCCAGTCGTAGAGCAATCTTGCTTGCACGCTTTTGCATGCCTGTCTTCCTTTTTTCCCGTCGTTGTCTATTACCTCTTATGTCGCATAACAATTGCAGCTGTTCATAGGGCTTTACAGTCTTTCATTAATTTTATAGTCACTCATAATTCCTATGTTCTCGGCTGCCAGTTGAATTTGTTGGAGCTGCAGTTGCCCTTTGGCAAAAATGCAGTTTCTTGCCTGGTGCTCTGGAAGGGAATTCAACAATCTCCCTGGGAGAGCGATCATCATTTGTCCTCGAAGCGCTAAAGACGCTGAAGACGCCTTTGACCTATCTGGACAAGGACAGGCTGTATATTGTATCACAGGTCTTCGCAACCGTCGGATTCGATAGTAATCACATTTGCCTTTTTATTTAGTACATGATTATTCAAACTAAAGTACTCCTCGTATAGCTCTCTCTTGACTGATTATTCTCTTGCATTAATAGATCCTTGAGTTCTTTAGTTTGCAGTAACTGCGAAAGAAGCGCTCGCTCGCTTTCTGGTACTTTTGTTACCTAGACTTTATTTGTTGAAACGAAAATAAAAATAAGTGTTTTTCGTTCATAAGTTACATGCAAATGCAAACTATAATGTCAGCCGAATTTTCTTGGCAGGTATTTTCGGTGAAAGATAGAGCAGGGTTGATTGACGATGCTTTTAATCTCGCCAGGTAATCTATATTTAATCTACTATCTCTCTGGTGTTCCGTTGACCTGTGGTGTGTTCTGGGCAACCAAATTTCAATAGAGCTGTTTATTCAAATTTCGAATTTTTGCAAAACTTGATATTCAATAATGGAGTTTTATTTATTAAGTTAAGATGATCAATATCCTTTGGCAATAGCTTTAACTTTGCTTAATGGATGACCCTATTTGACTGTGTACTTTCTTGACGGTCAAGAATTAACTCGGTTGAAATCCAAGATGGCGGTCATTTGGAATCATGACGTAATTTCATCTTCGTATGATGTCATGAAGTCACGTGGTGATGTTAGCCTAGCTTAGACAAGTGAGAAGGTTTTATATGTTATTAGCAAGTGCTGCTCATTTTAGCAAAATCTATAGAGTTTACTCTCATATAATCGGCCAGTACGCACCGCTGCTACTACAGATGTAGTCTGCCAGTAGTTCATTTAGTAATCAATAACTTGACGTTTTACTACCTTCGCTCCAGAGGTGGATACCTTAAGTATACTGTAGCGTTGGGAATCACCAAATATTTGAAAAATGAGGATGAATATGTACCTTGGGCAGCTCTTGACAACAACATAGAGTTTGTTTCAAGGATCCTACCTCAGTCAAGTCCGGCTTTTAAGTACTTAAAGGTACGTTTAACGAGTTTCTTTTGTTTTTTTGTTCCTAAAGAAACCACAAGGTTAAAAATGACAATTGCAAAATAGATCAGTTGATTTTATTCCTTGTCGGATGGATAATGAACAATGACAATGAAACTTTCAAATAACCAAGTTAAAGATTATAGCTCACTCTGGGCAGTTTTGGTGTACTATGAAGGCATATAATATGTTTTTTTTGGCTGTAATGAAGTATCGCTTTATTAATGAATGCAGGACTGACTTTCATTCACTGTAACGGATTTTATCATTAATTTTGAGCATCAGAATATCAGGTCACAAATGTTATACAGAATATAAAATAGTGCTATATGATAAAGTTAATACTAATTAAACTATTAATTAAAAAGTAAATGACGCAGTCCGAATAGAATATAATACTATGCCTAAAAATTGTACATTTTTTAGAGATACCTTCAGTCTCAAGCAAGGACCCAGTATGAAAAACTTGGTTTTAAAGACAGCGGAAGTCATCTTGATGTGTAAGTTGTTGGTTGTAGCACTATACGTGTCTAAAACAGGAACGTTATTGGTCGAGGCGACAAGAGACATATTTTATTAAGTTTTCTACGGCTCTCGGCTCAGACGCTTCTCATCATCATAGCAGCTAACTTGATGTTGCCAGATCATGATCCGCCCTAACTTTAGCTGAAAGCTGAATTTTTATCTTTAGCTAAACCGGGAAGAGAATTTTTTAAAATTAAAATCGTTTTGTTTTGCAGGTACAAAAGAAGCCTAATACTGAGCGTGATGTGCAGTGCGGGAGAAGCGTCATGTCTTAAGAATGCATCTGATTATTTCAACAAGTGGATGGAAGATCCCGTTCAGTATCCGTAAGTGCAGGCGTTCCTTGATCCAGGAATTTAAAGCGGTTCTATAATAGTGCAACTTTAGATATACGCGACGCTTATCCACTCCCATGCAACGTTTCTATGCTACATGTTGTTGTCTTTGTGTATTCCAATTAGAGCGGTTTTCACTTGACTGTCGAAAGGGATACGTTTTGGTTTTGGTTTTGGTTTTACTACGCCCTTTGGTTGGCTAGTGTATTTACTTTGGTTTTGGTTTTACGACAGTCAAGTGAAAACCGCTCTATCTGCAACAGTGGAAAACTTAGAATTTCCTTTTTTTCAAATTGGCTTAAGCTGTTGCTGGATGTACGCTACCAAATCAGTTTTGGGCCTGTTCCATTACAGAGCAACTAAAATCTTTGAACTTTACGAGATTAAATCCTCTAGTGGCTTTGTCAGGTTTTAAGTTTTTGCAGATAAGAGTTTCATTTACCAACTTTCATGGTATTATGGGTAAAGTGTGTTACCTGTTAGATATTTATGTGGGAAACTGTTATATGATAACTATTTAATACCTGACGCCTTGATGAGTTAATAACACTGTTCGCAAATATAAAAAAATGTTAGTGTTGCGAAGACACGCTCTTCTTTAAATCCCCAAAGTCGAGTCTATGCTTATAGCATCGCGGGGTCAAATTTTTCCTCATTTTCCATGCTAAAATTATCCCTTGAACGTGTCTCCCTCCAAAATGGACAACATGATCTTTTATCTTTCTCATCTTTAATCCTAATAGCTTTTCTTCCCAATAGTGGCCAAAATCAAACTTCCATAAAGTTTCCAAATTTTATTTTGTAAAATGCTGGAAACAATTAGAATCATGTGAGAGGGATGCCAAAGAGGTTGTTTTTGAATGATCCACAGAACGGAACTTTTCCGTCCACAAACTGAAAAGAAAGTTAAAACCGACCACCTTACAATTAGAAGACTCCATCATTCACTCTTGGAGTTGATATTTTGTTGTTGTTGTTTTTTTTTTTTGCAGCGTGCCAGCAAATCTACGCTCTCTGGTGTACTTTTATGGTATAAGAAATGGTGGAGTCAAGGAGTGGAATTTTCTCTTTGAACAGTTTCAAAAGTCATCTGTTGCAAGCGAAAGAAGCCAGTTTCTTTTTGGTTTGGCCGGTGCAAGTGAACCCTGGCTCTTGAACAGGTGCAGTACTTGCGTCGAAAGGAAAATGAAGCGTGGATTCCGCTGGCATCAAGAAAAATAATTTTTTTGACGCAACAGATCACGCTCATTTTCTGCTTCATTGTATATAGCATGCCGCTGACCACAGTTACCCCTTTTTTGCAAACTTTCTTTTGACTAGAAAAAAATAAATTGGTATAAAATGACTAGCAACGACTAGGGCGCAATAAACTATCCTTGTTTGCGAATTGATTGATACAGTATTTTGTATCTGGTCTTCAGATCTATCGCTTTTCTTACTTACGGACATTACGGACAGGACATGACTGCATAGTGTTACAGGGTTCTTCGTTTTGCGATAGAGGACGTTTGAATTCTAGGCTTTTGCGTGAAGCGGCATTTAGCTGGCGGCCGGGAACTAAGGCTCTTATGTGGGTTAAAAACATTACCAATCTTGGAGATTTTGCTATCTAAACATTCCTTGTCTGAGAATAAATATCACTTTAATCCTTTATGAGTTCTCAAGCGACAAATTCACGCATTAGTAGGAAAACTCAAAAACAGATGTTTCTGTTGGTTTTCAGCGGCCATATTTGTGCCCCTCAAAGGGACACAAACACAAAGCTTTAAAATTTGGGTAAAACGTTTTTCCGAATATCTTGTATATGAAATATCGCACAGACCTGACTCTTGGCGAGGCCCTTTGAATATTTATCTTCTTTTATTTCCTAGATTCTCGACTTTCTGTATTGAATGGTTTGCAATTAAATTTTTGATTGCGTGACAGTGAAAACCCCCAATATTATCATTTTTCTTGTGAACGAGTTGAGTTAATTCCGCGAGTTTTCTTCCTAGGTACTTGGAATATTCCGTGCGTCCAAAGAAGATCAGAACACAAGACACTCGTTCTGTAATTTTAAACGTCGCCACCCACAATTCTTATGGCCGGCAGTTGACGTGGCAGTTTATCAAACTTAACTGGGACTTTATCATGGAAAAGTTAGTACTTTTGAATTTACGTTTGTTGGTCAGTAGTTAAATAATAAAAAAGGTCATTTGCTTTTCCCGAGAACCTATTTTCAGCCTGTTTTTAATTTTGAGCAGACGCGTACAGTTACCATATTTGGAGTGCATGATATAGTAGGTCATATACCATGATGGCTAAGCCAATCAGAGCTCTTGAATTGCATTATCCAATGATTCAGTTTTTGATAACAACAGTTATATGAGCCTTAACATTCTCGAACAGAAAGAGATAAATTGTAGGGGCTGAGACTAAACGACGCTAGCCAGTGTTACAAACGGTTTTTTTTTAAATTTTCCTTTCATGTCAGGTTTACAGACACTCATTTCAAATTTCTTTGGTAGTTTTCTTGATGAATCCTTTAATGAGTTCTTATTGCAGTAGTGTTCTTTTTTTTCCAACAAATATATTACTCAATGTTTATTTCCGTGTGGAATTCCTTTTGATTACCAGATTTGGTGGAGGATTTTACACAATATCTAAGATAATTCTTGGAGTTACAGAAGGATTTGCTACTGAATACCAACTCGAAGACGTAAGTAAAAATAACTGTTAACTGCTAACAACAATTACATTTTTCTTGAGCGTCAGTCGATGAGGAAAATGACGGCCAAGATTATTTTAAAGTGGCTTTTACTACGCAACAAAACCAAACGACAAAGTCGCCTCCTATGTCAACACAATTGTCCTTGGAACAAAAATGGCATGAAATTTTCGTTAACCTGGGTCATGAATGTCTTTTTTAAATCGTGTTGTAAAGCTATGGCAGATTTTATGTAAAATAAGTTTTGAGTGTTTTTTTTTTTTTTAAGCTCGACTCCTTGAGAATATTGTGATGGCCTTAAGCGGTCACTAATAACTGATGCTTTCTTTCTTCTTTTGGTAGTTAATAAGCTTTAACAAGAATCATCCCGCTGGTTCAGGAGCGCGGGCTCAACAACAGGCCGAAGAAACAGTTAAGGCGAACATTCAATGGCGTCAAGACCACGAGCAAGATATTGGCAACTGGCTAAAGGACTTCCTTCAAGCCAATAATATACCGTATAACTAGAACGACTGTTCCCAAATCAATTCAGAGTCTTTTCATTTCATGTGCTGTTGATAATGTTCATGGGACACTTTCGATATATTATAATTCAGCATGATAGCGAGTCTAAGAGGACACAAACAAAGAAAACAAATAAACATGTTTATTCATAATTGTTTATTCATTTTTTTTTTGTTTAGGTCCTCTAAGACTCACCATCATGCTGAATTTTAATATATCGAAAGTGACCTATCACAATATCCCCTATCTCATTTTACTTAAGACGAATAACTTTCACCACCAAACCTCTTTTTTTGTAATTATCGTTTTATACTCATGCAGAAAGAGAGGAAATGCGAAGAATTTTGCTCTCAAAAAAGGCCAAATGGTGAATTTTCTCGTCTGACGTAAAAGGTATTGTTATACAGCTAGAATTTTTCCTCAACAATGCAAATGCTTATTGGTTACTTAGAGGTCATGTGACACCTAACAAATAACCCGGCAACCTTTTCGGACACTCGTTTGTGTCTATGCTCCCTTTTCCAACCAAAAGTCAAAGATAACTTTACAAAGAAACAAGCTAATATTAAAAGGACGTTCCTTTTTATTGTTTGCAAATTAAACAGTGAAAAACAGGTTAAGCTTAATTACCTAACAAGCTTGTAGGTTTAATAACAAAATCCTAGAGTCTCTTAGGTTTTTAAATGAATGAGCTTTTAAATGGGAAATACTTTTAAAAGATTGTGTTTGACGATTCTTCAGGACCACATCAGCTAGCTGATGTTCTCTCCTAAATTCGTGAGATTAACTGTAGTCAGTTAGCAAAGTCTTACTAAGATACTTATGCTTCATACACATTTCTAAAGTCGTTGGAATTGATTTCGACCCAAGGTGGCAGTCAGTGCAGCTTCTTGGCTTCCCAGATTCACCGGGGAACAATTATCTCTTGCCACCCTGGTTAATTGTTAACTGGAAGCTGAAATATTGAGCAGGACTTGAAGAGTATTTCGTAAAATACTTCCAAATGGAGCACAAATGAATTTTCGAATTTCCTTTTCAACTATGGATTTCTATATATATAATTACATGGTTTTATTAGCTTTTCAACGCCTGATTACCTTTTTTGAGTGACCTACTTGTTTTCAAATAATATTACATTAGAACCGAAATAATAATTCATGATTTAAGAGAAACATCACAGGGTATCGTTTTCTGAATGCTTAGTACCTAGGCAAAATTTCATTCGAAATTGTCACTTTTTTCTAAGCATTCACAGTTTTCATTGGACTCCGGATTCGTCAATCACAGTCCTTTTTTGGACAGAAACGTTTCCAACCAGTTTTCCAGGTCCTTTTCATTCCTTTTAATCCAGGCTATGTTAGATTTTACCACCTCGACCGCTTGAGACAAGGACTGGTTATTCAAACCAGATCCATTATCCAGTTCTTTGACAAAACTCTGCAGCTGAAAAAAATAACACGCACAAAGGTTTATTTTTCTTATGTTACAGAGATTTAGGCTATCAAGTTTACAGCAATCGGCAAATTAACAAATCGACAACAATTTTCCATGGTCTGTATTCTTGAGTTTTGAACCTTTCATACCGGTCATTTCTATGGTCGATAAGAGTACAGGCCATGGAAAATTGTTCTATATTTGTTTTTTAACATAACATTGAAAGTTTTGACGTACACTTCCGTTGAAGTTTGTCAGAAAATCGCGCGCGCGAGAAAGAGAAAAACACAAATCGGGCCATCATCACGTAATTTCCGCGGTACTCTTATCTACCACGGCTCTCGACCAATCAGCGCGCGAGAAATCGCTCAGTAAAACGTCAATTTGTACCAAGTGAAAAAGTTGTCCCTTTACTTGTCGTTTACTGTTCATTTCTTCCACAAAAATATTAGTAGTTTCACGCCAGTTTCATCGTTATGAATTTAATATTTTGAATTCTTTTTATCTGCTCATTTCTTATTTGGAAATCTTACGTTTGCCTTTTTTCGTAAACGTGATTCTTAAGCTGATCATTATTTGAACAAAACTATTTCGGGAACTCTATACATCATATAACTGGAGTTAATAACTCAGTTTTGGACTCGTCGTATGTGTGTAAAAGTAATTCTCTTTAAATGGCTTATGAAAAGCAACCCATCGAGCTCCTAAAGACTCGAAAAAATATCAGTGCAGAAGATGATTCAGTTTAGTTCAGTGTCAGTTTATTTCACCACAAAAAACAAAGGACAAATATTGATTCCACAGAAGGAAGGTGAAAATTATTCGGTGAAAATCTGCACCGAATTTTTACTGGAACTTAACTGAGTATATTCATCATGAAAAAAACTCATCTGTTTTCCAAACTATTAACTGACCTGCTGAAGTTGAAAGTCATTTGCAAAACCACGAGTAACAGATTCTAGTATGCTAGATAGAATGTATAAACCTTCTTCATACCTACAATAAAACAAGAAGAAAGGTTACACACCAGAACGTCTATCCCCCTTGCAGGTGAAAAAGCAATTGCAACAAAGGAAGAATTGCCTTGAAGCATTAAAATCGGACGCCCAAGCTGGTCCCTGCTGTACTTCAGTCCTAGTATGGAGTGGCGGAAACGTTCAGATTTGCTTCGAACTTAAAAATCTCTTTACGGTGACCAATTTACTTCACCGACTTAGTTAATAAATCAAATTTGTGGTTATATATTTTAGATGTAGACTTTTAAATGCAGCAAATTTTGCATGTTATGGACCAAACACAGCAGAAAAATCCTATCACGAGAACAAATAAACAGAGAAAAGTACTAGTGGCCAGAGAATACTCAACCGTTTTTCTAGTATATTCCAGTGTTTTAATATGAAGTCCCAAGCTATCTGTCTTCCAACATGGCTATTCTCTGCAACTTTACCAATCACTAACGGAGTGTTTGATGACTTGATTAGTTTGGAGTTCAGAGAAAATTGAAGGAACCTGAAACGATTAAGACATGATGTTTTTGCAGTTCACTTATTCAGGTAATCTTTTAACATTTCCTGACGAACTGTGAAGTTGCCTTTGTCTGACAAGACGGTAAATCAACAATGATTGATAAAGCACAATTTCTTCCACTGTGTTACGTTAGCAGTCACTGCTAAAGAACTGGCTCTATTCTTACTAAAACTGATTTGCGGAGGGTCGTCGTTAAAAATCATCTTGAGACGAACGTTTCACTGATGCCTTTATAATGTGGAATAACTTCACCGCTGAAGCGTTTAAGGGAAGTAACTGCTCAAGGAGTTTAAGGCCTGGGTCAAAGGTGTGTTCGGAGTATATAATTGATTGGCAATATTTCTCTCTAGAATTTTTCTCCGAAAATAAATCTTGAGGTCTTCTTGTGCCTTTTTACCAAAAATTGAAAATGACAGAAATTGGCGAATCAGTGGCGAAATAAATTGGTGTTTCTGATAGAGGGTAAACATACATTTCTTTCTACGTTTGGAACGAAGGTACGCGAAGTTTAAAATTAAAATTTAAATAATTCAAGATTTATTAACACAATATTTATAATTTAAAGACCATAAGTTCTTTGTATGGCAATTTTTTATTCAGCTCCAAATTCTGTGCCGAAGATATAGCCAATAAATCATTTTCCACAGGTAAACCCATTAGACCCAGGCCTTAAGCTACTGCACTGACAAACCTTGGCCGTGAATGAGAAGTAGCAAATCTGACAGATTAGACCTGAACGGCTGACTGACTGTCTGACTAACCTGTTGACTGTCTGCCTGTCTGACTGACTGACTGACTGACTGACTGACTGGCTGAGTAGACTGACTGACTAACTGACCGTCTGTCTGATTGACTGGCCTACTAGACTGACTGATTAACTTGCTGACTAACTGACTGAGTGGCTGCCTTGACCGACCTGTTGATTGACTGACTGACTGACTGACTGACTGACTGACTAAATAACAGACTGACTGACTGACTGACTGACTAGACCGACTTGTTGACTGACTGAATAACTGAATGGCTTACTGACTGACCTACTGACTAACCTACTGACTTACTGACTGACTGATTTACTGACCTTCTCACTCACTGTGACTGTTCTACGTAAACTAAACACAGTTGACAAACCAAACGACTCTTACCTAATATTTTAATTTATTAGATTTACCTGCTCAAAATCCAAGGCTCACTAGAAGCAGCTAAACCATGGATCAACTTAGCGCTCTCTGAAGCTACAGATGTGTGAAGCAACTGATCAAACGCAAAATCCCACTCTTCTCGACCGCCTTTAGCAATTCCATAATAATACACCAGTGATCGGAAATTAGCTGGCACTCTAAAGATTAAAATATATCTTTTCTTTACCCTTGAAGCCGACGTGACTTGGTGTTGAAACTGGGGAGTTACTCTTGAGAATTCTTGGTGGGAGTGTGTCGCCTAGTTCTTTAACACCTGACTCTACTTCAGACCAAAAATGTCATTATTCACGCCCACTTTCAGACCTGGCCTCTGAAATCCATACCCGTTTTCAGGCCTGGCGTCTAAGAAATTATGTCATCATTCGGTTAGATTAGAACGCTAACAGAAAAGATTTCTTAAAATTCATTTCGAATTCGCATGTTTCTCTTTCTCTATTCATTTGGAATTGAAACGATAAATACGTTCATACACTCCCGTACGGTTCCCTCGAAAACCATACCCGTTTTCAGACCAAAACAGCGCAAAAACGATACCCTTTGGGACGGAACATACCTAATTATATGGCTTATCAAAGGGATTACCCGTCAGTTTTGAAACCAGCAGCTACAACGGAAGGCGCAGCTGGTGTTTTCCAGAACTTTCTAGATCTTTTACTTAAGAATCACGACACAACAACTTAACGGTTAGAAAGTATAAAAAACAAATCAACTCACTGGTTGTTTACTGGATCTCTCATCCATCTATCAAAGTATTCAGAGGCATTTGACAGGCACGTTTGTTCTCCCGTGGCGCAAACAGTTTCTAAGATTTCTGGACGCAGAAAACTGTAAAAGGAAGTGAAGATTAAAGTAAAAGAAAGCCGTATGCTTGAAGCCAACAAAATCTGCATCTAATTAAGAAGGAAGATGCAGATTCTGGTCGTTCCTTAACGTTCTTTTTATCCCGCTATTTGGGTCTTCCAGAAAAACAGGGCATGCATCTGTAAGGAAACCATCTACTCCCTCCACAGTTCCAGCAATTAGCTGCTTTATTATGTTCATAAAAGAAAATATCAGTTTTCAAAATCTTAGGTGCGCTGGAAAAACAATAATTTCTCAAATGAGTTAATAACGAAAAGTGGACACTATTGAAAAGATTAAAAACTGTCACTTCGAAGTTCAGCTCTTAAGAGCGATAGCTTGAACACTACCCAAATTTTCTTCCTTTTTTAGCTTGTCAGGCCTCTTAAGTTAGACTCCAATCGTCGTCAAAAGTGTTGGGAAGGTTGCCTTTTTGACGTCTTCTTTCATTCCTCCCCCCACCCCTGGCCCAATGTTGATCAGAACGTTAATGTTTGTGCGGGTAATTGTTTTGTTATCTCCTAACACAGGGGGGACGGGAGATATTTAGCAAAAGAGAAAACTCTCTTTTTTGAGGATTTGAATGGACTACTGTTAAGTTGTTCAACCCTTCCAACTACTTTTGTCTGTGATTCCAGGTTAATGAAACCAAACGGTAATTAATGTTCACTGTGGAGGCATATTTCAGTAACCGTTGAAAGACTAGATGAAACATGGTTTTGTATAATGGTCCATTTTTTGAAACATAATGAAGCGCTTACTACCAGTGAGCCCTGAGAAGAAGTGTAACATGTAAGTTCTTGTTACATGTAAAAAACGTCAAATGATTAACAAACTTACGTCTCAAGGTGAGAACCTCCGTCTGTAAATCCAAGTCGCTTGTAAATAGGCCGCGCTTGATAAAGCAGGTATTTCTGTTTGTGAAATAAAACAATTACAAATGAGTTATTAACTAAATATGGAATTTATTAGGAAATTGAGTACTTTTAATTTTCAGCGGACTAAAATCCTGTACCAGAATAATTTAAACAATATCGCATTCATTTTTACATTTTTCAAGGGCTACGGACATAATTAGTTATCTGTGTCAACACTAAAGACTATTTCTCATGGGGGCCCGAGAAAACAAATGCCAATTTTCAAAAAAATTGTGAAAACACAGGCACATTCTAAATATTTCAAGTGTAACATGTCATTTTGTTCTCAGGCTCTCATAAGAAATTTTTCTTTGGTGTTATTACAGACAACTATAGTAATTACATCTATAGCCTTTGAAAAATGTAAAAAAGAATGCGATATTGTTCAAATTATTCTGGTAAAAGGTTTTTGTCCACTGAAAACTAATTAAAATTACTCATTTTCCTGATGGATTCCTTCTGAATCCAGATACAAACAGAGACAACAGATACAAACGACCTACGCCTGCTGCGCGGATATAGACATAATAGATAATGATGATAACAGATGCAAACGTTCCAGGAAACGCAAATATTAGTCATTTTTCTTTTTAATAGTAATAATAATAAGAAGAAGAAGAAGAAGAAAAATAATAATATTTAACATTTATATCGCGCATTTTCTACAAAAATAATCAAATGATTAGGTGAATAAAAGTGAAAATAGCTTCCCTACAGTTCTTTGTCGAGTAAATTAGCATGACCGACTTATGGGATGCAATATATTTCGTTGATGAAGAGAGATTAAACTGATTGAAAAGGCTACTGAGGAGTAATGAAGACATTTAATTGATCATGACGTGGAAGCTCATAAAAAGGACAATTATGACGAAGACAATGATGATGATGATGATGATGATGATGATGATAATGATGATGATGATGCTGATGATAGCTCTAACAGTATTTCAGCTTTTTTAAATAAACCTTGGGTGCCCAATGTAATATATCAGAAACGATTACAACGGTTTACTAGTAAGGAATAGCTGTTGCATAAATAAAGTAAATCACCCAAGTCTGTTGAATGAGTGCAGACAGAAACCCATAAGGGGTTGTTCAACCCCTTATGAGTTTCTGGTGCAGAAAAGGCTATGCTCACCTGCAGATATTTGTAGGCGGGTCTGGTAGGTGTTAACATGCTTTTGATGAAGTTAAAGCTCTTGATGGCGGCCTCCCACGGAACATATTCTTGTTCAGCTTGTAAATATGACGTCAATTCCAGTGCCTTGGTGTAATTTAGTTTACCACTCCTACCATACAAAAACAATTTGGGAATTGACTGATATCACCTTTTGAAGTGCCAGATGGTTATAACAGTAGAACCCGAGTGGACGGTACCTTGCTAGTTCAAACGCATCATCAATAACACCAGCACGGTCCGAGATATTTAACACCTACGGATATCAATAAGTGAAAAACAATTCAAAACAATCATCACATCGCGTAAATATCATGACAAAAGATAGAAGCTGATATCATCCCTTTAGAGCGAATAGTTGAATCAGCTTCGAAACGACCCCTCCAATAATTTCTTTAATAACCTGGGTAAGCGCCTTTTTGGGGGGTGGGGGGAGGGAGAGCGCGAAAGGAGAAATATCAAGGACGTGCGCGGGCGCTTTTTCGTTGTTCGACCTGTAAAAGTACAATAACCGGCGCCTTCTACGGAGGCTCTATTTCGTTAGTATGGAAAATGTTGATACACAACTAACCACGCTTTGTAAAACCTAAGGAGAACTGCCAATCGAAAAATAGCAAACCTAGATAATTCAGTAATCCTTGCAAAGTTTAAACAATTTATCGAGCCTGTAGTCGACCCAAAATAACTTAGAGTATTAAGATATACCAAGAACTTAAGGCCTACATTCAATTTCAGTAAGAGACTGTTGAGTCATTGCTTTTGGAACCATAATTTTCATAAGCTTTCCAAGCTAAAATGCTTTACCTTGTGGTTAGTCTTAAAAGCACTGGCCAACGCATCCCAGTTTTCGTCATCATAGTTCACCCGGTAAAATCCTTTTTGTCCCACGTTCCCTTTGATCCATCGCCATCCGAGACCATCCCATGTTATTGTCTCTGTAGTGCAAATAAAAGTCCAAATCATTCTGTCGTTGATAGTGGAAGTGCACTTGGCTTCTCTGGCTAACTTAAATTAAAGTCACTCTATTAAAATAACGATAATCAAATAACTTGAGGAAATAGAACAGGATTAAATCCCAAACAGGTAGGAGAAAAACAGTTACGGCCTCCCACACAGACTAAGAGCGTCAGCACGGAGGTTTGCAACCAGTTAGCCCTTTACAATCATGACCCAGGAGTTGAACTTGGGACGGAAACCTAAGCCGGGACGTCCAAGTTGTGCAGCGTCCCAGTGGCACTGTCTTCCCAAACAAACGGTCCCGGATTGAGCAAGTCTTTTATTCTAGAAGATTTTGCTTTCCGTTAAAACGAGGTTAACCACATTGAAAATAACCAACTAAAGACAAAGACTGCCAAAGGCATTTAGGTTAAAGGATCTGCGCGAGTCACGGTTAATTTTAAGTATCGAGCCATTCATATGAAGAAACAATAAGAAAAACAATCCAGCTTTTTTTGCAAGCAGGATAGGTCATTATCGTTTAGAATGTGCGGAATAGCTTGTTTTCACCCATATGACCAAAGGCTATGTAAATTACTTAGAACAAAAGAAAGTTTTAAAAGAATTCAATCCCCAAAACATTTTCTCTGAACACCAACATGGCCGCCGTTTCATTGTTTTGTACACCAATATGGCCGCCGTGACGTCATGTGAAAAAGTTCAATAGCCGAACAATTGAAAATGTTCTGTCTTTCTCCCCAAGATTTCTTCGTCTTGTCGTGAGTTCTTTCAAAGTTTGTGACTTTCTCTTTCATTTACAAGTCGACTGGAAATAGATCTTCCTAATACTTAAAAGAAGTTCCAGCTTCAAAAGCCGAGAGAAAGGTATGTTCTAGAACAAGATGATTCCACTTACCCAATGTCATATTAATTTCTTTGGAAATAATTTTGTCTGGCGAGGACGATGTAATGTAGGTGAATGGTACAAACCATTTGTAACTGCAAGAAAACATAAAACTGTAAATAAAACAGTAGCATATAAGGAGCAGTTCCATCCGTGACAGTGACTTATGGGGAATATTAACTGTGTATATACATTATCATCGGCCCCTGTATGTGCTATGTATGTATGGTCATCACCTGCCATGACTGTTTGGTCATAGTTCTTAGTTATAGGACTCCGTGCACACTCCACCGAGCTTACATGTCGAACTGAAAAAATTTTCAAGTGTAAGTCAAAACAGTAAAGAGCACCCCCCCCCTCCCCTCCCCCCTACTTTGATAAAATACGCCATTACATTGAGTACCTTTTTGCTAGCCTGCGCAGACCGTCTAAATCCCTGATATCGACAGTCGGACTGTATTGAGTTCTTTATCTGGGTCTCGAGTGAAAAGTCTGGCAGAAACGCAGGCTATCTTTTGCTGATATAATGGGTAGTTCCCTGCCAATATTTTTCTTTACATTACAGACTGTAAGGTTTCCTAACGAAATTTCAAGTAAAATCAACGATACTTTCTTGAGCTAAATGGGGAGGGGAAGGGGGATCTATTTATTCCTTTTATACTCACTCAAATGGTGACTGATATTTGGAAGTTGTGTTGGCATCAGTGTAGTAAAGAAACCTCTCCTGCGAGACTAAGTACTGGTCACCGCTGGAATGTCGGACTTCGACCACTGGGTAGCCCATCTGAAGAGTCCACGTGTCCATCATGTGCTTGACATCCACGCATCCATCCTGGACACAGCTCTCCTATACGCACAATTTGTAATTATTTAGAATGGAGTATGTTCCAGTCAAGGCAATGATATCTATTTCAAGCTTCAAAGAAGTGAAAATGATATGATTGCTATTTTGTGTTCTTTTTTGACACAAGGCCGGGGGACAAATTTTCTAGTCGACAATTTGTTCTTAACCCCTACCAGAAGAGCGGACGTTTGGCCATTAGTTTTCAATACCAGTTCCTTAGCTGCAATTATTCTTGGACCACCTGGCCAAAGATGTCATGCATCCTCGGTTTTTACGAGAAAAACGTTATTTAAAGTTTATGCGCGAAACGCTCCAGGCCAACATACTTACCTCTCTTAAGACTTGCCACAAGTCTTGTGTGTTTGCATTGGCGAACTCGAACCTCTTGAGGTAGCGCTGAAAATATCAAACATGGAACAAAACCATATTGAACACGCAGTACCATTTCGAATCCCCTTGATATGTCTTACTGCAAGAATTATTGGCATGGCTTCACTGAGTATTAGTTGTCTCGTGGGGCATAAATAATGTGGGAAAGAAACTGTCGATTATAAGGCTGTAAAAAAACAAACAAACAAATAAAACACCCTTTTGAATTTGCCAATGTATTTTTTTTTCAGTAGAACGAAGAACCAACAGAGGATACTGTTTAACGTCTCCTGCTGGAAGCGGGACCTTCATTATTTAAGTTGTCATCTTGGCAAGTAAAGGTCAAACCTTTTGTGAGGCACGGGCAGTGCATTGAAACTTACTCTGCATGATAATCGCCTCGGTTGTACGACCAAACAGGTTATAACCCTTACGCGAAAATGATTTGGCCCAAACTTTAAAATACAAGCAGAGATTTCTCTCTTGCATGGCTTTTAGCGTTTACGAAGTCGTTCGCTTCGCTTATCAGTCGCGTAGCAGGTTTGTTTGGTGAAACCAGCGACGCGAACGACTTCGTAAACGCTAATAGCCATGCAAAAGATAAACTAGTTGCTCACAGGATATAAAACACCTCAATCTAAGAAATCAGAGCTGCGACCTTTAGGTTTGAATGAAGGGCTTTCTATGAACTGAGCTACATAATCCTGCATGAAGGAAGCCCTCATTTAAAATATATCACCCCTCGAACATTACTCTACACCAACGGTCCTTATACCTCCCTTGGTTTATACCTTACAGTACTTCCTTTTTTGATCATCATTACGATGTCATATGTATTTTAATTAAGTTTTTTTCTCACCACTAATCCTTTCCTGAAAGTCTCTTTACCAAGATAAGCCTCTAACATTCGCAGAATACATGCACCCTAAAAGATAGACATGAAAAAAGGACGGAAAATATATCGAAAATTTATTTCAGTAACGTTTGCACTTGAGCTTCAAAGTTTAGTATTTGAAATATAAACGTTCAGTATTTAAAGTTAATCGAACTAAACTGTTTGACTCTTTTTTATGCTCGGGACATCGGCTGTTACTTTGTGGCTTGTAGTATCCGCCCAAACACAAGGACGATGAGCTTGACGTCATCAATTACATAGTGGATTTGGCTGACAATGCGCTTGACACTCATCCCGACACGGTATTTGTATGCAGCAGCGACGTGAATAAACTCGATCTCAGTAAAATGCAGCTTTTCTCGGGTCTCAATGCGCTTGTTGACTTCCCAACTCGGGGAACTGCTGTTTGGACAATGCATTCACGAATCGTTAAGACCTTTTTGGAAAATTTTGCCCTTTTAATATGCTAATTAAAACTGACTATTTAGCGGTTATTGTTCCTCCGGGATTAAAGTTAAAAACAATCCACAGTAAATATCTATCTGCGAACGTCGTGAACACCGGAAAATTTCGTGGGAGAACTGGGAGGAAGTCCTTACGGATGTGAACGAGGCTGTAACCAAACTTAAGTTAATTATTCACGGCTACATGGATAACTGTTAGTAATCCTCTGAGAAACGTCACTGTGTCTTCACGAAACCCACCGTGGTTGTCGCCTCTCCTAAAATCGCGATCGCTCCCCAAACCTAAGGCCAGGATCTCCAGCTCGAATAGTGATCGCTTGCGACACTTGAACGAAAGTGTTTTTCACTTGATCAGTGGGAACAGGAGGCGCCTGCTTACTAGCCCACTTGGTAGTTGTAGCTGGTGGAAAGAGGTTGACTCTGACACAACGACGCCTCACTAGTAAAACTCACAGTATCGCGGCTCTTGATGACGAAAGTTTGGCGCAGTTAAATGATTATTTTGGAAGAGTCTGTACGGATGATACCTACGTCAACGCCTCACCTATTGCCATTGGTAGCAATATAAATATTCCTGAGATAACCGAGCATGAATTCTGGAACGTTCTCAGCAAAATAAAGCGAGCCGCTATCGTCCAGATCTCATTCCATTCTGGATTTGCAAGGAACACAGCGAAAATACTCACACCTGTCATCACAAGGATTTAGAATCTTTTATCTCCACGCAGTCGTGGCCTCGCTCCTGGAAAAAGGCTAACATCAACCCTTTACCCAAAGTTGAAATTCCTCAAGAGAACGGTGAATATCGAGGAATAAATGTCCCATTGGTCATGACACGCGCTTTCGAGAAAGTCGTTTACGGGAGTCACGCTAAGAACTGACAAAGTCGAAAATCACCTTAGCCCAAGATAATTTGCTTATTGGAGGGTAGAAATTGCACAGGAGCGTTATTGGCCTTCCAACACACAATTCAGAGGTATTTGGACAACCCAGACTGTTAATAACTGAGAAAGGTTTGAACCCAGGAGTCATTTAAAAAGTAGGTTGAGTATGATCGTCTGGGTAAACGTTTGAATAGGACTGTGTAGCTGTCCGTCTCTACGCTAAGGACTTTATAGTAAAGCGTTTGAAAAACCTATCAGCTGCAAAATTAAAGAAGCTTCTAAAAGACTGCAACGGAGAGTGGTATACACAGCACTTTTAAGGGGTCATGGAGAACGGTCAATAAGGGCACCTGTCAGGTTAGTGTTAGCGGGCCCTTACCTTTTTTTAAATATCTTTCTCAATGATTTAGATATCTCACAGGATGATTTTACTACTTTAAATAAATATGCGGATGATTTAACGATATGTGCCCCAGTTCTGCGAGGTGAAGACTGGTCCTTAGATCTGGTCGGGACCAGGTCCAAGGAGTGGTGGAAACTGCGTGTATCTTGTTTATTTTGACGTTTACAAATAACTTTTCGATAACTTTACGTTCCATAGCCTTAAGGAATCGTAATTGGCAATATTATCAACAAGACAGCCGTGATTCCGCCACCCCTTTACGATTTCTCCTAGTCATCAGGAGGGAACGAATATTATTAATAAGTAAAGAGTTTCGCGACGGAGTCAGGCGAGATACGTATTTCTAGTAAGGGAATTATTAGACCACTGAGTTTGTCCTATTGTAAGAAAAAAAATGCGGATGTAAGTAGATACATATAATCGTTTTGGATGTACCTTTTCATAGGTGATGGCATCAAAGATCTGGCTGATTTCCTCTGGTCGTTCTATAGGGACTCTGATTGGATGAGAATTTGCCAGGCCATCTGCTGCGAATGCTAGCGACAGATCAAGAACGACTATCTGGTCATCCTAATGATAAAAGTCGTATTGGAAACTATTTTAGAAAATTTAAAAAGACTCGATTTCTTTGAATTTACATTTTCCAAAAAAACCCTTTTTTTAATTTTCTCCTGCGAAGAGGCCTTCAAACAACCCAAAATGTACTTCATTTCGTTGCTTGGTGAATGGAAACGGAAACAAATACCCTAACTAGTATCAATCTGTGAAATAAAATTTGGGGCAATTTTGAGCGTGAACCACTAGTGCCACAAGACTTGAAAATGCGCGCATGCTCAGTGACGAGTATTTAGAGTATAATTCTGCGAACTCGTGCACGGCGCAATTTTGAGCATCAGAAAACTCGCTAATCAGCGACAATCAGTTGCAAAAAGGTTGGCACCTTGCTAAAAGCCACTTTTCTAACTTCAATGTCCCTCACCGAAAAAGGTTTACACTGAAATACACAGGGGATTCTCCCCTAATCTCACGTTCAAAGATGACGATCTTGAAATCCTCGCGACTTTTGTAATCGTGCAACGTCTGATATCACCTATAGACAATAGGATTTACAGTTTCTCAAGCCTTTAAGCAACTGGTTGTAGTTCTTTTGTGTTAAAGACATACCATTTTCCATTCTGGATGAATGTAATCAGTCGCTGAGAACTCCATAAAACTTGCAAACCCTTCGTTTAACCAAAAATCATCCCACCATTCCATTGTGACCAGGTTTCCAAACCACTGCAAATCATTTATTGCTAAAGGTAAGCCTTAATTAATTCTAACAAGTTATGTAGAAGAAATTCACTAAAGATTAGAGACTTTTAGACACAAGGACGAGATTTAACTTGCAGTTTTTTCCCGTGTTCTCGAGAAAGAGATACCCCTGAAAGCTTAATTGTACATTTTTTCCCCACACTGAAACTTAAAAACATGTTGAGCCCCAAAGGGTCAATTCAGCCGTGCAGGCCAAAGTCCGATTTAGCTCCTCCTGGAGCCAAAACAGCTCAATCAAAAGGCTATTTCAGCACCCCCTGGGGCCCATTTGAGCTCTTGGGTCGAAATCACCCTTAAGGCCTTGATTTAAGGGGGCCAAATTAGACCCAAAGATAGGACTGTATTTTACTCGCCGAAACGGCCCCACTTTTAAATCAGATCTTTCTGATTTATACAGTGCAGAAAAGTTGACTTTTTTATTATTATTGAAAGAGGTTAAGCCCTCTTCCGATATCAAAATGATAAAACTTTTATCATTTCATCGACGCATTTCCGCTGATACGAGATTCCAGCTAAAAATCGTCGTAGAATGACGACAGCTATCCCGTTTTCCCGCCAAAATGACCTGCTGACTCACGCGCAAGTGCTACTTAGGTGTGAGAAAATCTCCTCCTCGTAGTCGGCGTCGTCTTAAAATCTACAGGTCTTTATTTTAATTAGGTACGGCAAGAGAATATATTACCTGATGAGCTAACTCATGAGAGACAACCTCAGCAACTCGCTGCTTATTAGCGGAAGAAGATGCATTTGGTTTAAAAAGAAGGTTCCAATCCCTGTAAGTTATAAGACCCCAGTTTTCCATTGCGCCAAAGAGAAAATTGGGGATGGCAATCATATCTGTAAATATAGTAAAACGAAAACTATTTAGAAACGGAAGAAAATTATTGAGTTGCAAACGTTTACCAACCACAGAAATAAACTCAATAAACACCGGCTTATTGAGCAAACCAAACTATTTGGTGCAAAATTTCTTCAGGCACGGCAAGGAAATAACACACTGATGCACGGCAACAAAAATTGCACAAATATGCTTCGGTGCTTTCCATTTGTCAAAACTGACCAGCCAGACCATTCCCGTCGTGATGAGAAATTAACTTTTAATCATAACTATTCAGTCAGATCAGTCAAATTTTAAATAGTATGCAAGAAGGAGAGGATTTTTCAACAAAAAACGTTTTGAAGAAGCATTTTTCACTGTGAAAATGACTTGTCCGGCCATGGTCCGGCCGGCCAATTCTGACTATTGGAAAGCGCCCTTAGTTACGACCTTTCCGCGATAAACGATGTTAGCAATATGTATCATATCATTATCGTTGCACAGACCTTTACATAAAAGGCTCAACGAAAAAAAGTTTTGTGCAACCCATGCCAGTCTGAATGGAGTTATAGCCAGAACAAGAAACGCGGGATTCAAAGCAAAGAGAGTTTCGTATATGTTTAACAATAAGAAAGAGGCAAAGATCCTGTGCTAACGGATTCGTTTTTTAATCATAACTTCTTTAATTCTCTATGAAAAGCTTAACTCACCTGACTTTGGTAACGTGTATTTTATTTCGAAGTATTCCTCGTAGAAAGCAAAAAGTGTGTCAGAAATTTTCTGAGCATACTCAACTTGGTCGATTTGCTCTGAAGGCGCATATATCCTTACCTACAAGACATCACATATAAGACACTTGACAATTGGTTCTTTTGGGAAAGAAAAACACCTGTATTTCATCAGGTAACTCTGTGACAATCACAAAGTTTACTTGTTTGATATGGTAATTGCAAGTTCCTTCGTAAATGAAAAGTTCATCCTTCTTATTTAGGGTAGAATATAAGTGTGTCACAATATCAGACACCCGCGATTTGTTCAAAATGTCTGAAAAAAATTGGGTGTCACTCAGTCAGTGAATTAGGAATGGTAACTGAAAATAATGCTCTTCGATTCTATAAATTTGTAGACGTTCAGTTTTATCCAAATATTCGATATTAAAAACCTCTTTTTCATCCGTTTACTACTGTCCGGTAAAAGATAGTGAATGTAAAGGAAAAATAAATGGGTAACAAAATCATTCAAATTAAACTGTTACGATATAAAAGACGAATCGAAACGCACCCATGACATTTCGAGTCTTCATAGCCAATGACATCACGGCTTAACTTACATCGCGGCTTCATTGACCAATTAGGTCAATAACCAGAGTTTACATGTACCATCAACTGACGTGATACAACCGTCACTTTGACTCTGCAGATGACTACCATAAAGGTTGTCGAAATTAAACGTCAGCCACTTTCAACATGTCCTATTCAGGACTACGCTCACCCGGACTATCATGCTCCACCTACTTATAAAATCACCCATATTCAGTGACTTACCTTGATTACGTTCTTATGAATGAATTCTCTGAAATCGAAATCACAAACGGCAAAAGCTACCAGGTATGTAGACATAACAACAGACTTTTGAAACACACTGTATTTCCAGCCGCCCATCTCTTTGGAGTGTTTATAAACAGGCATATTTGAAAGAGCAGTTAGCGTAGGATCATGAGCGATTGTCATGCTAAACGTCGCTTTCATGGCAGGCTCATCAAAGCACGGAAATGCTTTCCGCGCGTCCGCTGGAGAAAATTGAGTCGCTGCAACTTGTCTAAAATGAAATGAGAGAAAAAGTAAGTCAAATGCATTTCAGGCAAATTGTTTGAGAAATGTTAAAAACATTATATTTTATTATCATGGACTAACATTATCGACCTTAAGATCATTATTTTGCTATGAAAACCTGCAAACTCCATGTAGGGTTACAACACCGCAGGAATGTCTACACGATTCTTACTCTTTCCAGAACGTAATGAATCGTAAAAAATAAGATTATAGCCCGTGCTTGCGACTGATTTTTTAAACACATGAACTCCTAACCGTATTCAGACCCCGTATTCAGATTCAGGTATCTGCAGTCTTATTCTTGCTGTGGCCATATTACCCTATTTCCTGGAATAAGCGCCCAAGCGCTTATTTCAAATTTCAGCTAAAAGGATGCATGCGGAGCAGTTTGTACAGCACCCGAAATGATCCCCAACCCTGAGATAATCCCCAATCGACTCCGAAATGATACCCATTTCTCTTTGCGTCGACCCCGAAATGATCCCCAATTGATTTTAGGAATGGAATGATATCCTAGAACTACGGATCGAGCAAAGTGCACAACATTCACTAATAATCTTCACTCGCTCGTATTCTTTAAAGACCTTAATTTGGGATTACACTTTGTACTGGATTTTAAGGGAAATGTTATTTAATACACAATAGTAACACCATGTACTGCAACTGATAACAACAAGAAATTAAATATCTTAATGCATAACCTTTTTTAGCATGATTACTCAAGTGATTATGGAGAAAACTGCGGAAGTGTTAAATTCTAAAAAAGTGTGTTGAAACTACATGGATAATGAATTTTAAAATGGTGTTGAAGATGCGAAAGTAGATATAAAAGCGATTAGACGACAAAAAGCGCTAAAACTCCATATAAACTGTAGTAAAAATGCTGACTTGTAATATCTCTGTGGCAGGAAATCATTCCATAAGGAATTGGGATCATTTCGGGGCCCATTTGGGAATCATTTAGGTTCTGGATCATTTCAGGGGTTGTACAGGTTCTTCAAAGGGGAGCGCTTAATCGATGGGGGCGATTATTACGTTTTCCTTTAAAGCTCTTTAAACAAACTGGAGAGAGCGCGGCAATGAACGAAAATTAAACTAAGACATAACGCACATAAAGGAATTCTGCAAGCTATTGGATAAAGAAATAACTGGAAATGACTAATTAACCCAAAAGAAACTATTCTCCTTTACAGATTCCGCTGTAGTCGAAGATAGAAGCCGTTTTCCTTGTATACCTTCTCTTTATTAAAGTGTAGGAGAGGGGGGCGCTTCAATTTTATATTATGGCCTTGAGGTGTGCGTTTATATATATATACATATATTTTTTTTTTTTTGAGGGGGGGGGGGGGGTGATGGTTATTAGAGCGTGGATGCTTATTCGAGGAAATACGGTGAGAACAAAATATCCGTTGATCACTCAAAGTTTAAGTTCCAGCGTAAGGTTTGCCGTTGATACTATGTGTTATAATGATAGAATTTGGCTGATGGATCGGGCTCATACCAACACAAAAAGTTCAATGCAGTAATTCAGTCGTGAATCCAAATGCTTTCACAATGCATGGAGTCAGAGGTGGTATACGAAAGTTGATGATGTGAGAGCTACAGGGTGTAAGGTGTGCAAAGTTAAGGAAATTTCAAGCTCTTACGTGATTGTCCCGTCGTTTCGCTTGTACTCCATTCTATAAAATCCTCCCAGATCTGATTTCAAATCTGCTTTAAAAACCATTTTTATAAAGTACTCTCCCGACTCTAACCAGGACTCTAAATGGATCACGTAAAATTGGTTCGTCTTAAACCAGAAGTGCTCCTTTACGAACATTTCACCTGAGGCAATAAATACAAAAAAATACCATCTTCAACATCGATCATTATCATCATCATCATCATCATCATTATTAACACTCGATGGGCTCCTTCATATATCATGTACTCACAATATTACTAATAAATAATTCAATATCCCTTGCAGGAATACAAAGCAAAGTCTGGTAGACATAGATAGGAAGTTTTCCTCACGCGGGAAAAAAATATAGCCAATAGTCGTAGCCATATCATTAATCAGGACCCTCACTTGACCGAAAAGAAGAGGAAGAAACTTTTTAATCAACCCCGTCCCATTTTTACTTACTTCATAGCATTTTACTTACCGCCAGAGGATCGGAAAACTGCCACTGAAGTGACCACTAGCTCCTTAGTATGAAGCAATATATACTCGGTCCGCTCTTTGACGTTAACTAAGATGCTTACGTTACCATGAAACGTAAAGTTCTTTAGATCAACGAATATGATGACGTCATAGTGTCTGGGAATGATATGTTTTGGAAGGCGTACGTTCCACCATGGCTCTGTTCCGGGAGTAGGCGGGTCATTTGTTGAAACTTGAATTTGCGGCGGCGTTGAGGTTGTTAGCAGTTCTTAAGAAAGGAAGGAAAATTATATCAGTGGACATTTTAAAGAAACTAAGTCTACTCGTTGGCTGAAAATTGATCGACATTCTCTTTAGAACTCGGGAGTTAAAGGGTTTGTGTCACGGCTGGCTGCTTCATTTTGTTAGTAACGTTTTACTTAGCTACGCGTTCTTATTCGTTATGGAATTTGGGTAGTGAGTGACAAAATTCCGGCTTCGTGGTGAATATTTATTTCGAGCCACAACATGATTTCAAACGTTACAAACAACAAAAATTACATGCATTTCATTATCTCCTGAGACTTGCAATCCAGATCCGGCTTCTTCTCCGAGAAACTTAAAATAGGAGAAATGATAAAGAATCCTTGAACGGTTATTGTATACAGATCTAAATTTAATCTTTTGAATACTACCTCAAAACACTATTAACTGAAAAGTCATTACAGCAAAGATAAAAGCGACCAGAGATTTCCCGATATTTCGGACGGACAATTACAAGCCGTGCCTTTTTAGAGACTTTACTGAAGAAAGGGAAAGTCGTTACAATTTAAATACATGTCGCATGAAAACTGTACAGTTGGAAATTTGATACAAGTGCAAAATTTAAAAACTGAATTGGCCAATAAGGTAGAACTTTTAAAATGGCATACAGATAAGACGCAAATAAGAAGATAATTGATAGACAGCTTAGGAAAGAAAGGAGGAAACAACGAGAAAAGCTAGCAAATAAGCAATACTTTCTTTAAAAAACGTTTTAAAACACATGAGAGCGCCTGAGCTGAGAGACAATCAACACCTCATACTAATTTTTCACTTAGTTATCTTGAGCCAATACTATGAAGCGTGCGTGATCTAGCATTTAACATGGAGATCAAAAAGGCGGGCGTGCGCTCATCAGTTTCTTACACAATGTTAGCTGAATATGTCCTCATAGGGTCACAGATAACTTTGATTTCTTGCCAACTGTATAAAACCCTTTTATAGTACAGAACGACTCTAGTAAACTTTTTGCGAGGACTTAATCCTATCTAGAACTGAAGCAATATTTAAGCGAGTGAGCAAATTTAAGCCGTGTTTTATCTAGATAAGCTTCAGGGCTAGGAATAATCAATATGCGGTATTTTTAGAATACCGTGTACCCCCTTGTGATCAGTCAAACGTTTCTGAAATGAAGTTACTTCTGTACTACTGCAGCAACCTCGTTTAATTTAATTAATACATAGCTTTCGTTTGAAGCTTAGGCTTATTTGATTTCTAAACTAATAGTGCATGTGAAGCAAATCAGTATGTGATTATTCGATACCGTTCATGATTATTTCTGTAACTCATGATCTATATGTGTGATTACAACCTAAAAAAACTACATGCAGTTAAATTCTACATTTTGTGTGACGTCTTTTAACTGTTAAGTACAGCGTACATCTTAGTTTCATCTGCGGCTGGATGAGCCAGCTTATAAGATAACGGCCACTTGCCTTTACATTTATCGTCGACCTCGCCTCCAGAAGACCTTGCCTTTCCAAGAAGAGAGCCCAAAACAATAACCAAAATGGTAAGTATGATGATTAAGGCAATAACAGTGGCAATTACACCTCGAGCTACAAATCTCCCATTTATTGCGTCGGATCTATAATGCTGGGACTCTCGTACCACGAACGAGTCTCCCTTCAGAGGTTTTTCGTCCATTTTATACCAAAACAAGGTCTTAACTTTACTGTGTCATCAGTATTGTAGTTAGCTTTTACCTTTAGTATGCAAATAGCCTCAATTAAAATTTTAGGAACTCATTAGAATAACGTTTTTGGTTCCGATACTGAAAAATGAATTCCTAACGAATGTCAAATTTGCTAAAGATAATTAAGCCAAAGTCAATAATCACTATCACGATTACTTTTTTAATTAATCTTAGGACACTAGTAAAAACCAAATGACTTTCAACAAAAAGGAAAGAAAGATAAATAAAGAGTTAAGTGCTGTTTAATTCCTCCCTCGAAACAAAAGAAGGCCGCGTGCTACTTCAAAGGCAAGACTGATTTAATGAGCAGAGTAAGGGATGATGGTGAACAAACAAATCTTCCACAGGAGTTAAGCTAGTTAAGTCAATGCTTTTTTCACTGAATTCCAAAATTTTTACTTATTCTGCAAACTGATTGAATAAAACAAACCAGTCACTTTAAGGAACAATTTTTTCAAACAATTGTAAAATCCACCTTATTTTTCATTCCTTAAAGTATCAGAGCATTTTTTCATTGCTTTATTTTATGTAACCAGGAACGCGGCTCCTGGTTACATTTTTTGCCGCTCCTTTTTCCTTCTTAGCGGCCTCCCGTCACAGCACGTTAAATTTCGGTATATTCTCAGTTTAGTCTCTGTATACACTCATCCTTATTTTATGACTGGTCTTCGACCGTCACTAAACATGTATCCGAAAACAGACACCGAAAACGCATCTTTTGAGCGGAGTCCGCGAGCGCGCGAAGCGGGCGAAGCGGAGCACCATAGGTAAGAAAACTTGGCTGTCTATCCATCCAAGAAATTTTGGTTCTGACAAGATCGTCCGTTTACATACGTACGTCCACCCCTTCATGTAAGCCTCTGGGGATGAAATTTTGCATTTCAACCACGCGTTTTGATGAGGTAAAATCGCAAGGCCACCCGGACTTTTAGAGAGAAAAAACAACAACTGCGTGAGCCGTTTCTTTTTTTGGGACTAAATTTTAATGTCTACAGTGTCGTGGACAACGGAGACAGGGCTTTATCTATCTGCCATTAATTTGCCTCCATCAAAAATTGATGATTCTTTGTCTCTATAGCGAGAGATAAAACATAAAAAGGCGACGACTTTCGTTAAAAGAAAAAGATGAAAATTTTAAAGTGGCGTTGAGAAAAAGAGACTGAATGCAAGCGGCCACGAGGTGAAAATGAGCCGCGGTGAAGAAAAAAAAAAGCGAACAGGAACACATACGACATTAGAGAGTTTAAGCAAAGGCTTTTTTGTCTTTTGTTTTCAACCTGAAGTGAGGACTTTTGCCTTTTAATACAGGCATTGACGCTATAAAATTAGTATCGCTTAGTTTTTTTGCATTTGTAGAGACGATTTAACTGGAAATTTGGACAAAACTACACTGCTCAGGAATGTAAAACGTTCATGCACGTGCGTCGCTCGAAAACGAAGTTTGTTTAAGTTCCCTATTCATAAAACGCGTAATTTGGAAGTTCCACGTTAATTTTTGTAGTGGTGCAAAACAACAGCAAAGAAGTGTGCTGCACGTGCAACTGTTGTTTTTTGCTAATTAAACCAATTGTTTTTTTTGTTTTTTGTTGTTTTTTTTTTTTCAGCCGTTCTGTTAGCATCACACGATTTTGATATTTTTTGTTTGAGTAAACTTTAAGTATATCAACGAGAGCTTCGCTTTTAGCCCTGGCTAAATCTATACATTAGAACAAACTTAACCAGCCGTGAAACAGGGGCGGATCTAGGGGGAGGGTGCAGGGGGTGTGCACCCCCCCCCCCCCCCCTCCTGAGATGACCTGCGGTTTTCTAAAACAACTGGTATTCTGCAAAAAAAAAAAAAAAACTATGTGGTTTATTGGTGTTGAAGTAGAGCAAGAGAAGAGTGCACCCCCTCCTAAAAAAAATCCTGGATCCGCCCCTGTGAAAGTTGATAGAAGCGTTTGTAGCAACGACCAGCAATTCAACTTGCTAACGACTTGCATTCGGTGCCCAGGCTCAGGTCGCGCGGTTAATTTATCCATCAAGAATCTGGGAGCTAATAAGATTACAAAATGGCGGTCGGAACAAAATCAATAGCGTGCTGAATTGTTTCTCCTTTTGAGAAAGAATTTTTGGTCATATTTCGGTTAGATGTGAGGAATCTAAGGATTGAAAGGTATATATTGGCATTTAATGATGAAGCTAGATTTATACCCTGCACAAAACCTGATATTTCCTTGTCGATTCTCAGAATTATTGAGCAATGCACTGATTATCAGCTTAGGTTTGCACATGATTCACGTTTTCCGACCTTTTAAAACTCGACGGATGATCTGTATATCTGTTGCTGGTTTTATTTATATTAGATTATTTATAAAGAAACTTTGATAACTTCAGAATGACTTGAATGGCAGAAGTTTTGACGTGTAGTATTTTTAGTATTTTAATGTAAACTTATACATTGCAGCTAATGCATTTTAGTTATTACTGCATGTATACACGGCCCCACCAGCTTTTTAGCTTTGACTCTTATCGTGTCAAAATAAAGGCTTTATGTTTATGATTTATACGTGATTTATGATGTATCTTCTGCACAATTACACTCTTTGAATTTAGGTTTGTGATGCACTGAAGTGAAGTGACCCAAACATGAGTTCGTCTGCAGCAAAGGTAAGAAAAGATATATTTCTTTGTGTGTGCAAATTTATATGCTTGCAATAAATAGGAAAACTTACTTGTATGTGGAGAAAGATTTATGGTATAAGATTATCATATAAGATCAAAGAAAAATCAAGGAACTTAGATGGGTAAAAGGAAAATGACCAAATCCCCTGACATTCTTTATTTAAGGTATTTGGCATTTTTAAGCCTAGCAGTAAGCCTATGCATGAATAGACTGAGTAAAAGTGACCTTCTACCTGCTAAGGTAGCATGACAAAACAGCCAGAATTTCATGATGCCAGCACTTGATCTTGATCTTATATGATAATCTTACCCAGATCTAGGTAGAGCTTCAAATTCTGATTGGTTGAAAATTTGCTTCATCCAATCAGAAGCACTTCCAGATCTGGGTAGTGATGCATCATCAGTATTTGAATTTCTGTGGTCATTCCTCAAGGATCATTTCGACGGAAAACCAGTATTTGAGTTTTGAAGAATCGGCTATTATGTAAGGTTACTGGTAGGTCAGTAATAGGAGCATCCATTTGGAACCAGGGAAAAGTCATGGGGTGACATTAGTTATAACTTAAGCAAAGACATTTTTGAGTGACACACGGAACCGGAACCAAGTGGACTTTTTTCCTTCTTGAGCAATATTTTTGCCCAAATTTTTGGACAAATTATCTCTATATTAAGAAAGGAGCTAAGAAATACTAATTTGATATTTTCAATTTGTTTTAAAATGAGAAAGATCTCACTTTGGGTTGATGTGCTTTGCTCAGAAAAACTTTTACTTAAGCTCTCTTATGCAGCATAATGTGAGCCCTGAAAATGGAGGTGACATCTGTGATAATAAATATGTCATTTTCAACTTGGAAAAATTGACTTAATACAAATGGAAGACCTATTTTTGTACAGAGAATTTTTTGTTTAAAAATAAAAATTTAAATTTCTAACTTGCCCTGTTTATTTATAGGTAGCTGAAATATTCACAGCTGCTGGAGAAGCCTTTTCACATTTAGGAGAACTGACAATGCAACTGCATCCTTTAAACAATGAGGCTAGTTTGACATCACCCTCAAGTGCAAATACAAGGTGCTAATACCATGAATATATATCAGAAATATAATATTAGATGACCTGTAATTATGCGGTAGATAGTAAATATTGTTAAATAATTTCTGTAAATTTGAAAGTTACTGTAATTGATTTGTGATTGTTAAATTAATAACGAAAAAATTTTAACAAGAATGAATATATAACAGGGGTCAATTTAATAAAACTCTTACAAGTGTAATTTACAAGTGTAGCTATAGTACTTTCTAAAATTGCATAAAAATATGCCCACTGATCTTATCCATTGATCTTCCTTTAAAAGTACAAAGGTTTACATTGTGTACAGTATGCAGTTTGGAATAATTATTGCAAATCCACAGTGTGAGGATCTTAAAAGACATTTTTCTCACCTGTCTGGGTTGTAGTTGATTTTATTGATCTGAATCATTTCAGCAATAGTGGCAAATGGGGAGATGAGGAGATTGAATTGTTGCGGAATGCAGTAAAAAGATTTGGAGAAGATTTGAAGAAGATAAGTGGTCAGGTCAAGAACAAGTCTGTGTGAGTATTAATTATTTACATCATTTATTTTGTAAAACAAAGGGGGAATTAATTCAAGATCAAGTCATTTGAAACCTACCAGTATTTCCATGAAGCAGAACTTCATTACTTAAGGAAATGGAATTTTAGTGATAACCATCATGAGAGATAAAAACCCACATCCTGGATCTTGCTGTGCTGCCACAGGGCTATCACTAAGGGTCAGGCACCTGGAATCTCCGCCAGCTACCATGAGCATGACCCCTGGCTGCTTTCATGGAAAACAAAAGAAAAAATGGAACCAAATGTTCTTCCTAGCTATTCAATTCCCCTCCTTCTAAAAGACCTTTCCCGCATTCCTGTAATTATTACAAAGGCACCAACTCAAGCTCAGGTGGACATAATCCATTGATTTGTGTGAAATTGTCTACCCAAGCCTCGTCCTTATTTCTTTACGTTTGCTCACTGGAGCATAATGCAGGAAAGGTCTATTGCATGTACTAGGCAACTTGAAATCTTAGTGACAGCGTGTCCTAGTTGTCATCATTGCAATTTGGTTTACATCCTATTTCCCCTTCTTTCCTAAAAATTAGAGCTCAAATAAAATCTGCTCTCAAAAAAAGGCTTCATGAGCAGGAGGCCTCCTCACAGAATGTGAAAAAAACCAAGGAAAAGACTCAGGCACCATCCAGTGAACCACAAGCTAAGAAAAAGAAAACAGAAGGTATGAACAGTTCCAATTTTGTTTTAATTTGCTTATCCACTTCACACATCACTTCAGTTTATATGAATAATTATTTACACACTACTGGCAGTGTGTGGCTTAAGTTAAAGCCAGCTGGAAATGATCACATAACCAGTCAAAAATAAAAATATTAATGTCTCTGGGATTTTTTCCTTACAAGGCAAAAGCCTAAGGCCTGAGTAAAGTGAGGTTTATAAGCATATATATGATCTCAGAATTATTTTGTTTCATGTATAGATCACTTAGGCCAGTGGAATCTTGGGTGGCCTTAATTTACATATATGTTGTGCTTTGATCAACTTTATATTCCTTGGTTTAAATTTTATTCTTCATTGTTTTAAACTGCCATACCAAGAACAAGAGGAAGATAAAATTTACATCAGAGATAAATCTAAACCACAACTGGCAGCAAAACCATACAAGCAAAACTGCCAGCCTAGCAAAGCACAGTGTAGCTACAATCAGGGACAAAAGTAGTTGACACACTTGTTTAAAACGGGTGCTTTTAACAAACATTTAATTCCATTATTATTTCATTCTTTTTAAATGCCGTAAATCCCCTCACCCCCCGAATCAATATTGTCTGAAGTAAAATAAAGACTTGAAGGTCCAAAATTCAACACTGATTTGGGGGGAAAGGGGTTGGGGTAAACAGGGGAAGGGGATAAGTATATCCACTATGCAAAAAGGGGCCATTTTACAGAAGTGTGTCAACACTTTTGTCCCTCATTGTAGCTTAGTGCTGACTTGTAAACAATGTTTTTGTTCTTTTAATTAGCCTGAAATGTTGTTTCTGTGCAAAATTTCTGAGGGCTAATGGGTCAACTACTAAATTGTTCTAGGTGCATATGTCCTTATAGGTTTTTGTGGCCTCAGTGACAAAAAAGCTGGGACTCCTAAGTTGCTTTTGGCCTTGGCTTTGAGTGTGCTATAATAAGAAGGGGGAAAAAAGTATAATTATTGTACTTTTTTTTCCTCCTTTTCCTTTATTTTCTATAATTTACGTGACTGCATTCTCCTTTGCAGTCCAATCAAGCTCTGAAGGTGATCAGCTATCCTCAGCCTTTTCCCCTGGTCCCATACCAAGTACAACGGTTCCTGTAACTGACTTGCTTCCAGAAGGCAGCTCACCTCTCAAGACTGTTGCCAATGGTGCAGAAAATGATGTTGACATTGTTGGCATTTTTGATAACGGACAAGACACTGTTTTTCCAGAGATGCCTGGAGGTAATGTTCTCAGTTAAACCTGATTTTTTTTATTTTCCTTTTGCTTGAAAATGCCAGTAGTCAACTCTCTTAGATAGACATTGCTAGTATCTGCCTTGTACCACTATAAAGTGTTCATGTTAGAGAAGTGTCTGCCTGATACAGAGTCAAAGAAAAGGACCAGAGAACAGCAACTGACTTGTTGTAGGTGTCCAATTTAGGAGGGTTTCTGACCTTTTAAAATGCACGTCTTGACATTAAGGTGATTCCCTAGTTTTGCACTGCGCATCTCTTACTGCGCATAACAAGATGGCCGCTGTAAAAAAGAGCATGCGAAGTAATATTATTAAAATGAAGTTGACTGAAGAGAAACGCTATTGAAATTTTTGCTTGCTGTTGTTTCTTGCCGAGGTGAGACTTAATGTGTTGGGAATGTGCATAACGTAAGCAGTACGCGTGTTGCTGAGTTCGACCTCCCCCACGGAGAACCTCGATAGTGGATGTTTAACTTGTGCTT
>OZ037996.1:45356912-45411912 GCA_964035705.1 Porites rus | reverse complement strand
AGCGGCTGTAAATTACTAGAGTAAAGTTGAGGTTTCACCTCCCTCCATCTTCCGTGTCCATCTTGAACGATACGCCTTCTAGCGTATAAGTTTATGCTTGGTAAATCGCTTTGTCCTTTTTTCAATTCATTGCTTGCTCTTTTGGGTGGAAATTGGGGTCTGATGTATTCTTCAATATCAAATAGAGTTTCCGCGGAGACTATTTCCGCCAAAGCAGCTTTTTGTTCCTCTGAAAGGCCTTTGATTGCCATAACTTATTTTCATGGTGAATATGACGACGAAAACGTGTAACGTTGCTTCAAAGTCTGGTCAAAGCCCAACACCCTCTGTCCCCTTGTCCGCCATATTTGCGTTGCATGGCAACTGACACGAACAATCCCATGTAGCTGTTTGGCCCGAGAAAAACCTGGAAACCAGTGTGATTGCCTGAAGATAGACTTCAAGCTAAAGATCCCGGCTAGTTGTAAAGTTTCGGCTCCAAATTTTGTTGGAAACAGGGTTTCAGCGGGTTTTCAGGCATTATCTACGAGGTAAGCTGACTCTCTTAAGTTACAACGGTATTAGCTCGTGGGGTTGAACTTTTGTTGACTGAAAGGAAACCGATTGGGGATCGATATGTGAATGTCTGAGTTGTTTCATGTTTATCGTGACATTCACCCAAACCGATCATTGTCAGACGTTCAAGAAAACTGTCAATAAATAAAAAATTTAATTTGAAGCTACGTAAATATACTGTAAAAATGCTGATAGGCTAACTAATTTAAACATCAAGCTAAAGGGCTATATTGCAATATTGGTGTGGAACCACAGGTAGCCCAAGCTCACTATGAGAGCCGGCCTAAGCAACACAACTCAACTTAGCTAATTAATAATTATTTATACGACTACAATAAACGTGTTAGAATTATTCTTTAGGCTAGAAATGAGTGAAATGTGGCGTGAATGTGCCCTAACTGTGTTTCAGGCCTCTAAGGTGCACTTTTCTTTTAGCAAAGATTTTTACCCAGGCCCTGGTTGTTAAAATGTTGGATAGCGCTATCCACCGGATAAATCACTATCCAGCGGATAAGTACTGGAGAAACTAATTGCACTATCCATCGGATAGAGATTTATCTGGTGGATAGAGCTATCCAGCCTTTGAACATGTACAACCAATGTCAGATAAACATAGGGATGCTTTCCATATCTATGGCTTAATCTGCAGTGCCTCTGCTATCTGTTCGTCTGAAGTTGTATGAACCATGTGCTATGCCCCTAGTTACTGGTTTGCACAAGACGTCACAGTAGACATGTTGGTGGAGGGGGCGTAAGGGTTTGCGGTGATGAGGTTTTGCTCGATTTTGGGTGACATTTTGCAGAAATTTTTATTGTAATTTGCGGTACTGCGTTTTTACAAAACCAAGCGGTTTGCGGTATATAGAAATTTTTGGGTAATTTCAATGCGGTTTGTGGGTTTCTTATGTTATTCTGTGCGGTGTTTATATATATTTCTGTGTCATTTTGCAGTGTTTGTACTCCCCTTCACCCCCCTCTTGGTGGTCAAGAATAAAAGCATTTCTCTCTGGGAACTAAACACTATTTTCATGTAAATTCTTTGAGAAAAAATTGTATTGACCCCCAACTTTGTCGCCTTGTCACATGTTTGCAAACAAAGAATTTGGCCCATCTGATTAAGCACATGTATGCATGCATTTGAAATGTAATGACTGAATTCAACATTTTTTTCTAGGTATCTAATAAAGAATGGCTCATCGTTTGACATCTCATCACAGAGCTCTGTTTTCCCCAAAGTACTTGTCTGGAACATCAGCTCACATCACAACAACATCATTTTTTAGAGCCCCATTTGATGTGAAGAATAGTGAGGACTTTCAAAAAAGAGTTCTTGCCTCTACAAAGCCTGTCCTTGTGGACTTCCATGCTGAGTATGAAGGAACTCTTTTTAAACTTTTCTCTGCTTAACTGGTTTTTCTTTTTGCTTTTCTGAACTCTCATAGCTGTTTTTGGTGTTGCATGTAGAAGCTTATAACCATAGGGTTTACTGACAAGAGAGAATGATAGGACAAAGAAGGAAACACCCAGTTTAGCCCTTGGGATATGTGAATTTCCCAAAGTTATTTTTAGACCAATTAAATGCTTGAAATTAATCAGAAGTTGGTTTTCTGGAGAGGTCCACAAACTTTTATTCATTTTAGTCAAGAGAGAGTGATGGGACATTATGCTTGCAGTCTAATAATTTTCTGGTAACATGTACCTGCTATGTTTTGACGACAGGCCCTAACGCCAATCAAAATCCCTCAATTACATGATGTAGTGATCTACGAATAACAGCCAATCAAATCATTCTCCACACATTCCAGGAAAAGTCACGTGGCCTCCATACAGGATTAGCAACAGTGAATCACAGATGCCCCTTCTCCAATTTTTACTGAGGGGAGAAGGGGTCTGTACACAGGCTATCTCTCTTGACACTGATGAAATAATGTTGACGAAGTAAAGTAACAAAGTTGCCTTTTTTAAGGGAGGTGTCTCATGGTGGCATACTAAAATTTATTCTATGCTGGTTACAAAATTTACTACAGATGTATAAAATCCCTTTGATAATATCTAGACTGCTAGTAGGTGGCTGAATCATAATTAAAAATGCTTTCACAAAGTCCTTCATGGTCGCGTGTTTTTGTTTTGCCACCTACAAAGGACCTTTAACTTGCTCACAGTATGCCAATTTTAGGGACAAAGTGAGGCATTCAATATAATATTATAGCTGCAGCCAATCAGATCAGTGATGAAAACAAATTGTCAATCAAAAGTAATCCAGTGGTGCTACATATCATTGTTGTCACACGACCTTTCTGACTTGGAATCAATTAAGTACCAACCCCTGACTTTGATTTTGATGGAAAACTTGATTCAAAATCCTTCAAGTGGGACCAGTTGACCTCTCACAAATGAATCCTCACTTGAATCAGTTCACACCCTCATTAAGGCTTTATATGGTAACTGACAAACTTTTATCCCTCTTCACTGATAATAAGAGGTCAACGTGGCACGAGTCTAGAGTGAGTACTGGGTGAATCATCTAAACAAGCTTGGAGATAATATGTTGTAGAATATTGCAGTTCCTAACATCAACTGACACTATTTTCACTTGTTTTAGGTCACTTGATTTTAAAAATTTTTATCGGCAGCTTCTATAATTTACAGCCTTTTCTTATTATTTTATTAATAATGAGATTGAAGGGTGCACAAAAAAATTGTATGACTTTGCATCAAGCTCTTAAAATTCTAATTTTTTCACGTACTTTTTGTCCCGTTCTACTGAATATAATTTTAGTTTTTAAAAAAATTATTCTTTTTTTGTATCTTTAATGTTGTACTTGTTCCATTGTATACCAAGACTAGGAACACATTATAGTTACCAGTTTGCTTTTTTGTGTTATTTTTATGATCTATGGAAAAGTACATAAATTTTGTCTCTTTTTTTAGGTGGTGCCACCCTTGCAAGTTGTTGGCCACAAAGTTAGATGATGTTGTTGGGCAAAAGAATGGATTGCTAGAACTGGTCAAAGTCGACATAGATAATAATGCTGATTTAGCTCTTCAATATGAAGTGAGTATCTTCAGATAACCCCAGAGTGTACTCCCTACATCATATGTGCCAACTCCCCTGGTTACTGCACTGATCACCAGTGCTTTTGACCTTTTTTGTGCTTTAGTTTGAAATTTAGCCCATTTTTCCCTCAAAATTCGAACTTTTTTTTCATATTTGTACTGTTTCTGGAACATTTTTGCAAGTATAGTCACTGAAAAAGATTATTTCTTCATTACAGTGATGAAAGAAAATTTCAGTAGTATGTACTTCATGTAAGCGTTCCTTACAAAATGGTATAGATATGACGAGTCAAGGTTTTTAAAAGGGTTTGCGAGAATTGATTTGTGGAGATCTTATCTTCCAAATAATTCTGAAGAGGCGTACATTGTACCCTACGGCTGATCCATTTTCAAATGTATTTTGAGCGGTTTTTGTCATAGAAAAAATTGAGTTGAAGTCGCTAAGTTATATTAAAAGAGACATTTGGATTCAAGGAAGAGGTAGAGGATGACTACAAGGGCGAGATTTAACTTCACGTTTTTGTAAATATAGACACCCCGGAAAGCTTCACTGTACTTTTTTTTTTCTCCAGAAAAGTTAGCACGGTTATTTTTAGCGAAGGAGGTTAAGCCCTCTCCCGTCTGCAAAATGATAAAAGTACACACTTCTAGCATTTGATAACTTATTTCCGCCACTACAACATCTCGTAGTTAAGTGACGACGGCTATCGCATTTGCCTGCCAAAATGCTGTTCACATGCGCGTACTCACGCGCGTAGTAGTGCGCGCGCAATGCTACGCGTTGTCGTATTCGTCTTAGTATCTTATAAAAGGTCTCAGTATTAACGAAGTCGACAACGGCAGCCTCAAAAGGCAATGGGTTTAATAAGCAGAACACTAACTCTGCACTTGCATCGCCCTTTTTGGTGTATTTCTTTGCCCCGCCCAACTACGACGTGATGTTTGGTATTGCCACGTTCTACGTGGGCCGCGCACACGTTCCAAAGAATACAGGTGGCCGTATCATACATGTATGGGCTGGTGGCTGGTCCTAAGTTTCGAGGATGTTGCTTTAGGGTTGGCTGTTAATTACCGTTAGCAAAGGTTCGACTTTACACGTGAACGTTGACGTTTTCTTTCTTGGTTAGGTGACAGCGGTTCCCACTGTGCTTGGCGTAAAAAATGGAAAGATTATTGACTCGTTTCAAGGAGCAGTAGACACTGAACAGCTGAAACGATTTGTGGACAAGTTGTTACAATAGAGAACACTGCAACTATTGTGTGAACTTTGACAGTGCTTTCACTGCACCACGTTGAGATAAAGACATGTAAAATGCTGGTCTGGTTTTAAGTTCTTTATATGTAAATAAAGTGAGGAATGGACTCAAGATTGAAATACTGTAGCCTGAGAAAACAGCCGACATTTGGCGACGCCACCACTGGTTTCCCCGCGAAATGACGTCTGAAAAACGAGCGCAGAAATTCCTTACTGATGACGCGTCACTACCCAGATCTGGGAAGTGCTTCTGATTGGTTGAATCAAATTTCCCACGCAGCACGACCAATCAGAAGCACTACTCAGATCTGGGTAGTGACGCGTCATCAGTAAGGAATTTCTACGCTCCTTTTTCAGACGTCATTTCACGGGGAAACCAGTGGTGGCGTTGCCAAATGTCGGCTGTTTTCTCAGGCTAGATATACTGAGGTTCATCCTTAAGGCTACATAACAAATATTTCCCCTGGAGTGTGATGATAAGAGGAGGAAATAAAATACAAATTTACACTTTAAGAGGGCTTATTTTACAGAGATGCACATGAAAAAGTACGCAGATATGAGAATTAATTTTTGTACACCAATTTTTAATGCTAGCAAAATAAACACTTAATTTTATCAAAAGTTACCCAATAAATTGTGCCTGTTGTCTACCTTTCGGTACTTTCCTAACGTCTTAGTCTCTGTATCCGCTGTACGCTCTTCAATCTCGATGACAACCGCATTTACGGCTTAGTTCTGGCCGACTTCCAAAAAGCATTCGATCTGGTAAGCCACGACATCCTGATTGAAAAGCTGCGTATCTATGGTCTTCATGAATGCAGCTTGAGTCTTATCCGCTCCTTCCTTCACAACCACGGGCAGCGCACGGTCATCCGCGGAAGTGCACAATCCTCGTCCCAGACTCTCACGCATGGAGTACCACAGGGGTCCGTACTCTCTCCACTGCTTTTCCTGGTATTTACAAACGACCTTTCCAAGGGAGTGTCGCAACCAACCACAGTTGACATCTTCGCAGATGATACTACTTTGAGTTTGTCCTCGCCATACACAGATACTTCTGGACTATGTGCTAAGCTCTGTGAGAGCACCCGTGAACTCGAGAACTGGTCTAGAAATAACCGTTTCAAGTTGAATACCGAGAAGACAAAGTCTATGTTTGTAACTGGAACTAGGCTACGCACTAAAATCGGTGGTACCACTGTCAATGAGATGAGAATCTTTACCAGTAAAGGGGAAGAATTAGACAACACCACAAGTGTCACAAGTTACGTGGAGTCTATGTTGATCAAGACCTTAGCTTTAATTAACATGTTGAACTACTATGTAAGAAACTGACAAAACGCATAGTCTTCTTAGATCGAACAGGCAATATATATCTTCCTCTAAACGAGCGCATACTTTTTTTTTTAGTATTTACAACACAACTATTAAGCCTGTATTACTATACGGTGGAGCTGTCTGGAGTTCAACATCAAAATGTAACATTAGACGTCGTCCCCCGCGTCAGGTTTCCACTCTCTTCTAACTTCCAGCGGACAGGAAGAAGAGAGACCCTAGGTACGAGAATGATGACGTACTAGAGACACCGACCAGAAGAAGGAGCCAGACAACCATTGCAATTTATACGTTTTCTACCAGGCAAAAGAACTCACGCCTGCTATAATTTGTAGTCAGCTTTATCCGTGAATGCTTATGGTATCAGGGCATAGTCCAAGCGTAAGCACTAAATCCGCATGCTAAAATAACACTAACGCTGACCACTTGAGATGAAGCAGCGGTATTACAGAGATCTTCATTGCAGCATACTACTTCACAATCACTCATGTACGTGTTTAGTCCGCACATATTATCCGCGGGATCCTTGCAATGTAAATCACTGATACATGACAAATTATAAATATCTGTCCCATTATATTTATAATAAGACTTTCCGCACTGGTATCCTTTATGACAATCAATGGTATGCTGCTGTTTTATGCAGTCCTCAAACGAGATATAAGTTGAACAGAAATTGCACTTCAGGGAGGTTACTAAAAAAAAAAGCACATTTATTTATTTTATAAATAGTCCAAAATGTACGTAGTTGTTAACGCAGCGATAAAGCGCAGACCCTTAACTGACCCTTCATTTTCATGGCTAAACACCCTGAGGTGGGCGAGGTAGTTCCTATAATGGTCTATATGGGTAGGCTCCGCCCGAAAGGGTATTTTTGTCAGGCCTCAGGTATATGGAAGGTTAGGAACTTTAATAGTTGAAGTATATGAAAGGGTAGGGATCTGTCATTTCGGTCTTTACTATGACCTAAAAGGGCTCCAGAAAGATTTTTGTGGCTGTGAAAAAGTTGATTGTGGGATTCGAATGATGACAGTGAATTTACAGCAGTTAAAAGGATGCAAAGATCTAAAATTGGTATGTGAAAGGGGTACTCGGTATTAGTCAAAGGAAAGTGTTCGAAAGGGGTACCTTTTTTTATCAGAAATGGTATTTAAAAGAGTTCGCGGTTGGACCTCGCGGCGGAGCCTCCCCTTATAAAACTTTGTTGAATACCCCCCGGGCTTAACACCCTAAATGCGTTAAAAACGTTACCGCTGATACGGAGGAAAGTTAAATCTGGAATTTGTCAAAGTTTAATAACTTCAGCTTCAGACTGTCAAGAGATTTCTTTGAAAATATCCGCCCGCCCAAACTGATCTCTGTGTTATTGCGACCATGCAACCTTACATTGACCTCACGCAACTTTGGCAAGGAGTCAATTATAAAGACATGGAATGCATTTAAATTTTGAGGGCCTGTATACAAGTAAATCCAGTGGTGTGACCATTTAAATTAAACCTCTCCATTAGCACCGTTAAATGGTTAAAAAAAAAAAAAGAAATTTGGTAAATTTGTCGAATTTTGATTTAGGGCAGGGTGTGCATGGATCATACGATTTACCGCGTCGAGATGAAAGCTTTTCCGTCTGGAAATGACAACAATTTAAAAAGGTTAAAAATTCTTAATCATGGAGCATATTTTCTTTTCTTTGCTATTGTAAATCAAGACTTCTAGTAAGTCCTAATAAGTCGGTGTTCCAGGGAGAGGGAAAGGGATACATAACCCAGCTTGGCATATCATGGGTGCAGCTGAGGGTTTAAAAATAAAAATCTTGTAAACATACGCTCAGCTTTTGCATGCTGTTTAGCGAAGAAGAAGCAAAAAATGAAGGCTCTGTTAAGGACAAGTTCGCAAACCATTATTTTCCCCGTTCTGGGCAGAGAGCCTCAGCAAGCGACATGTCCCATCGAGGAAGAGCCCCCAAAAGCAGCCCCTTCTCTCCCCCTCCCCACTTCGACTCTTTTCTTTCCTTTCACCCGTTCATTAAAAGCCTTCGAGTTCGAGAGGTTTTTTAAGGTCCGGACGTCGTGAATTCTCTTCACAGACTGAAGATTTTTAGATGAAATAAGTGGCTCTAAATAGATCCAGACAGGGTTTCGAAGATATTGTGAGAAGTATATACAGTCTGTACAACAGCACTATAAGGATGAACATTAAATGAGTGTAATTTACAGACGTGATGTTATCTAGTACTTACTGTTAAAAACTGAGCTTTAAATTATAATTATTGGTAATTGTTAAATAAGGGCACAGGTTTATTTGACCTGACGACTGTTGCTTTGTAGATGGAATGAGGGCTGGAGAGGTTTCTCTCCTCAGCCAGTTGTAAGGAGATATGACACCGATCATGATCTGGGTAGAATGAAAACTTAAAAGGTACGTAAAATCTTACCGCGGAAGAACATAACACCGGCAAGTAGAAGAACAGCTGAAAACAGACGAAAATTCATGATGTCCATGATCCGATAAGATCCAGAACGTTCGGTCGCAGTCAGACGGAAGTGCGTATAATAAAATACTGAACAGCCGGCATGGCCTAACAAGAACCTTATGCCGTAAATGCTTCAATCAAAATAGTTGCTAAATTAAGCAGTGGGTTCTGTGGTGATATTTATAGCCAAACAGTAGGAATTAGTCGAACCAAAGATATTTAATACATTTTGTAGTTTTTGGATTGTGTGTGTGTGTTTTTTTTTTATTTGTTTGAAGTTGTTGTTGTTGTCATGTATACTTCCCTATATACCTCGAAACGAAAAGTAAAAGGAATCACTGACGAATGATAAGCTCGCATTTTCTTTCTAGCTGAAGTCAACTCAACTAAAATTACCCTGAGGTCGACTGATTCAGAGATTAGTTGTGTGGCTTGTGTTTTTGTTCATCTCGGTGTCTAAACGTATTCTCCTACAACCTCAGATCTAAGCAAAGACTGACAACGATCAAAAGACAATGGAAAAGGGCTGGGAGGGGCCTATCTATCTCCAAACTCGACCAATTGCATTTTTAGTTTACACTGACCCCCTCTACCCCCACCACAATCACCCCACTTGCCCCCCATCTGGAGTTGCACGACAAACAATTGGGGTCAAATCTGCGAGAGGGATGATCATGGATTTTACCGTATGTAAATATGCAGGCCTGTTCTGTTTTTGCTTCTTCTTACAAGGTAAGAAAACATGATTAGGGTTTATAAGGTGTATAAATAGTCCATGACCTCGACCATTGCGAGAAATCACGGCAAAATTGATTCGTGATCAATATGTGAACATTTAAAAAGGGCCCTGCGTAGATATGACCGCTTGAAAAGGACGGCTTGACCCAAATTGCCTGTAAACTAACTAGCTATCAAAACAAAATGAAAAATAATAAACGCTTTCCCAATCCAAGATGATAAATGTCTCAATTAACAGTGGGTAACGTTCCGACGCTCACGGGCATAACAAAACCTGAAACTTTCACGAATTAATCAAATTATTTTTTGTCTCCTTTCCTTTTCCAAATGTTCAAACTTTAATATTTCGAGAGTTATAAAACATGAGAACTCGCATCACAACTTCTCGTACGTACTGTCTCATGCATAGGTGTACAAAAAAAGTGTTGAAATTTAAATATTTATTTTCGTAGTCTGTTTCGGGTGCACTCTAAAATGTTCGCACAAATTATTTTTGTTTTACTCTCAGAGGGAAAGATTAAAACCACAAAACCCCTAAAGTAGATGTTAATTTGTGTTTATTATTTCTCACAAAAAGCCACGATGGCAGACAATAGGTTTCCGGTGATATACAGTTTGTCCTTTGTCTTGATATCGCCCTAAAAATAAACTAATTGTTTCTTTTAGTCCAGATTACCCTTTATCTTACATCTGCTTTCAGCTGTGTTCTCTCTAGAGTGCTACACATGTACAAGCGACGATTCCTTCCACTCCTGCAACATTAAGCGATCCATTGAAACGTGCCAGACACGGGCTAAATGTGGCAAGCTTTCATTCGATCTTCCAGAAGGAAGCAGATATAGGAAAGGCTGTTTACCTGTGATATACTGTGCTGATCCTGATAGATATTGCCAGAGTATTATTGGTGCGGAAAATTGCCATGTAGCATGCTGCTCAAAAGATGTTTGTAACTCAACGACCTCACGCGATTTGAATTCTGTTCTTCTGTTTTGGAGTGCCTTAATTTCGGTCAAATTTGCTCTGTTCTACGAGCTGTTTTTATTTCAGAGTAGAACATACCGGTATACACTGCATCCAAACTAATCTGAAAGAGACAGTGTTACCTCAAAGCCGACCTTAATTAGAATCGAATTTGCTGACAATTGGGTATTTTTACACAATTTGTCCAAATGAGTTCCACGAAGTGTTCAGTGATGAACCTGCTAGAAAGAACTCTGTTTTTAATGCTGTTTCTAAGATAAACGCGTGAGTCAAGTGTAGTAGTTATAAGTTAAGATAGAATAAAACGTGAATAGGGGACAAATTTAGCGTGATAGCGTCGAACTCTTTGTTTGGTGGTGTAACGTAGTGACAACAAAGGCCTCCTGGCAAGCAATCAAGAGCTAGCGGCTTGTGAAAAGTTATTATCTGGGAGGGTTGACAGGGGAGGCTTTCGCCACCTCCCTTCATCTTCTTTCTGCTTTTACCCCTGCCCCTCCCTCTTCCATATCTTTTGGGCCTTTTTCGCCTTCTCTACGCCCGGGAAGTCTGTTCAAAGGCAAACTAATGTTAGTTCAGTTAACGAGTCCTCTACCCTATCTTATGAACGTCCCTCTAGCCCCCTTTCTCCTTTTAGTAAGAGCCCAGGCCTCTCGACCGAGCTACAATCACGGACAAAAGTGGTTGTGAAGGTTGCACATCTTAACAGCATTATTGGTCCATTTCAAACGCCTTATATCTATGTACAAAAAAGACTATTTGTTCTTTTCCTAAATATCCCCCGTCCCCCCTATTCAATATTGGCAGGAGCCCATTATATTGGGACATATAAGAACAATTACGCACAAAAACAATCAGTTTTGTTCAACATCGATCCACGACCAAGGGCAAGTAGAAGGGAGGTGAAGAGTGGTAACTTTCCCAACATTTGTGACGATGATTGTAGCAAATAACAGAAGCACAGCTTTCGAATACGCGCACCGGCCTCTCCTCCGCCAATTATCACATATTTTGTAGCCGAAGGTCCTTAGTCCAGCTCCAGAGCCCACAGCGCTCACCTGTTTTTTGTCCGAGGGGCACTTCCTGGGAATTCTTGGAGGGTGTTTGCTTCTCCAAATCCTGACCCTATTTCAGACAAAAACAATGTAATTTTCCGCACCTGTTTTCAGACCAGACCTCTAAAATCCATACGTTTTTTCAGACCTGGCCTTTAGGCAGAAATTATGTTATCATTACTTAGATTAGAGTGCAAACAAAAAAATTGTTCAAATCTATTTCGAATTCGCATATTTCTCCTTCTTTCTTACTCATTTGGAATTGAAGCGATAAATACGTTCATACACTCCCGTAGTTCCCTCGAAAACCATACCCGATTCCAGACTAAAATGGGCAAAGTGTATACCCGTTTTCAGACCAAAAAGGCGCAAAAAACCACCCCGATGGGGCGGCACATACCTATATAGCTTATATAAGAGAGTACCCCCACTGGGGGGGGGGGGGGGGGGTGGGGTTGAACACATTCTTGATTATGGAGATCTTTATGTTTTTGGCAACAGAATACTGTATCCACGGGCGACACACGCGTTACTGTAATAACACAGCCTTTCAGCAAGGCTAAGCTGCCCTTTATTTCTTACGATGACTTCACTCTAGAGCGAGGCTAACACTACCATCTACATCCACAGGGAGGGAATTTTAAACACTATCATAGATTATTAAGTTCTAGATAATGATCTAAACATAGTTATATTCAATTGATTAAACTCTTAGCTAGATGACGAAACTTGCGAAAGCAAATTAAAGGCCAATTCAAACGCAAAAAATACAACGAGCCGAGTACTATACTGACAGTGTTCAAGTGGTTCCTTCTAGCTGGTTATTGTTTAGATAAGCAATTTGATCATGAGTATTGCATAAACTGCGCATATTGCAGTAAGGAACCCGCTGACTCCCAAGGTACCACTCGCATCAACCCAATCGCAGACTTCAGAGTCTTCGTTATCATCGATATCCTTGTCTTCACTGGTGTTAAATTTCTGTGTGTAAGCAGTGTTGTTGTAATTGCAGAATTCTTCTGTGCAGCATAGGATCTGGCATTCTTTAGCATTGCCCAAATTTGAAGAGACAGTCCCACAAAAATAATCTTTATCATCACAAGCCCTCTCGTAGACACAGCTTTTGCCGTAAACGCGGACGCCAGTGGATACATCGATAAAAGAGAATATTCCGCATCGATCAGCTCCTGGAGCATGGCTCTGGCAATGTGCTTTCTCGATCTTGTTATCACATACGTCAAGGGAAGACTGCATGCCTCTACACATATAGCACTGGAAGCCATCCACTGCATTAAAATCATAGCAGAAAATATATTACGATATTATTAATTTAAAACATCAGTCACTCTAGTCTTTCTTGATTAGGGCGTACGAGGGCAGAGGAGATGCTCAGTAGGTGAGTAGAGTTGTTAAGGTAGAATGTTTCGTGCTCCTTATGTGGCTTAGCCGGTAGCTTGTTACGCGTACTACAAATTAACCCGTTAACCTCTAAGAGTAACCAACATTCAAATGCTCCTTTATATTATAGTAACAAGAAGCTTGGGAAACTACATGTGATCCTTCCGAAGATCGAATTAAAATTCTAATAACTCGTTTTAGCGCTAAAATTTCATTTAAAATTTCGAGTTCTGTGTGAGACCAGGGTTGTTACGTTTGACAATATGTACTTCTTTTGGGTTAATCTCTCTCCCCTCCCTCCTCAGCCGGCCGGCTCCCTCTGGGTAATCCAATGAAAATAGGAATAGCGAAAAAAAGAGTAAGCGCGTAGTCAGCACTTTCTTTCTTTCCTCTCCCCAAACTCCCGCACGACACAAAGAGACCTCTGCGGTGCGGAGCTAAGTAAATGCATGCTATCTTATTATCAGAAAGCCTCGTTGAATACATGGAACCCAATCTGAACAGAGCCGGCCATTTACTAGTAGTTGTCGTTTTTATGTTTTGTTTGTTCTTGGTTTTTTCATTTATCCTTATTCTCAGTTAAGTCGTCCCTTCATTAGTCTGAAATGTCACACACCCCTAAACCCCCTCCACATCCCCCACGCGTTAGGTGGTGGAGACGTATGACATTTCCGTGACGGCTATCCCTTCACTAGTTTCCTTGTCCGGCACTGACTGAGACTAAGCCTTGAAATTAATACGTTCAAATACTTTGCCGTAATCATGTTCTGTTTTGAGGCAGGCAAATCATTCAGAAGTCAATGAACCATTGGCTTCGTACAACACTTGTCCAGAAATATTAGTAATATTTAAGATTCAAAAGCGACTAAAGCAATTGCAATTAAACACCTCTTTATGTCAAGGAACTGAAATAGTGCCAAAAAGGAATAAATCTCTATGTTAGCTCTTAAATTCGGTTTCCGTGAAAGATACTTCAGTCCTGTTAAGATCATTTATATAATCATGTAAGTCAGTGGTATAACCAGCTGGTATATCAAGAGCGTAATAGGTTGTTCAGTCGGCATAGGTGAATCGCTCGTCGTGTGGAACCTGCCACCTCATAGAACCAAACTGCGTTGGTAGAAACCACACGCTGAAGTTAATAGTTTCTTGACTTTAGTTTAGTGTGTACGTTTCCTGTCCTGTGCTTGCTCACAACTGAAAAGAGTATGTTGTGCATTCGCAAGCAACCTGCTGCCAAGAGGATTTTCGTCCTTTAAAGTTACCAAAAATGTTGGAAGAGACTTACCCGTAGTTATTAAGAATATCAAGATACTGCTTGCCAACAGAAATGCTCTCATTGCTGATTACTTCGCGAGATCCTCTCCTTTCGGTGTGATTATGTTCGAATTTCTTTCAAGAGTAAATGTTCCGTGATTTTGGAATGTAAACAGTATTGAATGAAACAGACTTTCTCATGTTCAATTATGAACCTTCTGATAGGTTCATTAGTTTCACAATACTTGCACTGTCACTTTCTTGTTTATAAGAATAATGTTTTTCTCAACTTTTGATCTGTCTCTACTAGCAACCTGATGTAATTTTGTGTTAACTGCCAAGATTCTTCAATCCTTCTTTCATACTGAAAACAGCTCGTGAAGAGATAAAAGAAATGCATTTTTTATCCCGCGGTGCCTGTCTTTAAGTAATGTATTCATTTTCTCTTTTCACAGCCATTAATAAAGTAAACAGTTACTATAGTGTATTAATTTAACTTACTTTTCGTGTGTAGGATGGACAGTGTATACTTTTTTAAAGGAACTTTTTAAACAATAGATTACGAGTAGCCTCTTATGTTTCTCGAGTGAGGAGTTAGAAGTACCGCTTGAGCGACTTTTTTTTTAAACAAGGAAAAACTTATCGTGCCAAGCAAATAAGTTCTCTCATTTTCACAAATAAGTGTAAATGTAGGTCGCCTGAAGCGCGTGAAAATCGCACCACGAGGATAAGCGACAAGCCGAGGAGAGTTAGTAGCGTGGGCTTAATTGCACACGAAATTAAAGAAATACTGAGAAACGCGGGACATGAAGAGGTGACCTGTTTGAGCGTGAAAGGAAGGAGTGGAAATTGTTGTTTTGATGGATACAGTTTTTTCTGTTCTAGTAAGAAAACGATAATCAGTTGTTGACAATTTATGATGTTTCTTCCGCGTACCGATTTAATCCCCTCCTCACTGATTTTCACCGTCTCCCCCTCAACCACCAATGCTTTGCGAGGTCCTGCCACTACTACCATGGTAACACTTTGAAAGGGGATAATTCAACGCAAAAATAAAGAAAGAAAAAGAAAAAAACCTGGCCGTACGTTTAAGAATTACGTGTTCGCGCTGTACACTCTGAACAGTTAGTTTTCAATTGAGAATCGAGGGAAATAACTTTACGTGTACAAATCATGAAAGTAAATTTCCGCGAGCCGTCAACAGTACAGCGCGACGTATGACGTCAAAGAATTTTGTAATGTAGCCCTCTCAGGGACTTTTGGCAGGAAACAGTTTTATTGCTGAGAAAGACGCGTTTTTGACACAAAAGGCACAGAAGGAAAAATCCAAATTACTGTTACATGTCATGTGACCCTGAACCAAAGAGAGCGCGCGCTGTTGGGGAAAAGATCCAGCGACTTTCAATTTTATTACTGAGTTTTGCAGGGAATGTACACTCCACTAAAAATGTTCTGGTATAAAATGTCTTGTTGCTGTTATTTGCTTAACAATAGCAACAAGACTGATTTATTTCCTGTCAATTTTTAACACTTTTTTTGGAAAGTTACAAGACATTTTTTTTTTACTTTTAGTATCCTTTACTGTACAAAGTAGTCGGTAAGTATGATTACTTCCTAGATTCTAATACAAAACTAAATATCATTCACTGCCTATCTTCTCAAACTGCTGATCACAACTGATTACTAAAGAAATTAGTCTTATTACAACTAACAGAAAGTAGCTGTTTAAGATGACATGTGAGTGCTTATGGAAAAGTAAGATGGGTGGAAATAGACTTTCCCCCAATAATTTTAATCATTTAAGCCTTCATAGTGTGACAAGCGCCCAATTTCTCCTTACAATTACCACTACTTAGGTCAAAAAGGGTCATAAGAATAACGGAAATGTTCTCCAGATGAGAACAGTTCAGAAAAAGTATGAAAAACAGTGTACAGAAATTGCTTTTTGTACTAGGGGCTTAGAGGGGGTTTCCACTCTTCTAGAGGATTAAAAAAAAAAGACCACGCAAAAATAAGCACTGACACAATACTCAGTATTGGCCTACCACCGTATGATACTGTACTTGATACCGTGATATGTTACTTGCTTTCAGATCGGTTTATGGATTGGACATTCAATCACGTGGGGTCCACGCGCGATCACTGGGTTAAATGAGCCGCGAGAGAATCGCGCGTGAGAGCTCACGCTTGTTGCGCTTGTAAAACGTTCCCAAAGTGGGTTAATTTTAGTTTCTATTGATCAGTTAAAGAACATTCTGAGCAAGTGGGTCAGTCATGTATCGTATCAAGGGTGTCGTTTTATCTTCAGGTATCCTGTTAAGTATCGTATCAAGCCGTTGAAGTATTGTTATACCTATATAAACCATCTATAAACTATTATACAAGCTGATTAAGAGTTATGAGTAAATGAAAAATGTAACATTAGCCTGTAAAGCAGGCATTTTTTTTAACGAAATCTCAGAGGGACATTGATCGAAGCCGCTATCTTGAAAGCAATTGAAAACCTCTCCCTTGGAATAATTTTTTCACTTGCCCCAACTCTCTGTCAGTTTCAACGTCCAAGATGGCGGGAGAAAGTAAGTATCATTGTTTGCACTGCAAAATACACTGTTTTGCAGGCTAATGTACCATAGGAACGGGTAGTTTAGAAAAGACACCCACTGATTACTGTAGGGTTTATGTAAAGCACATTTGAATACTTATAGCAATCAAGAGAAAAATGTGGGCTTTGAAATTACTATTAAAATATATCAACGAACACTTTTAATCCGCAGATGAAAAACTTTTGATGAAGGTTTTGTAGTCCATAACTTGCCCCTCGCCTTCGTCAGTCATGTCTATAAACTCCTGAAGGTTCATTGTACTTTCTGTAAACAAAAATAATAATCCAAAAAATATTACTCAGCTAAAAATCTACAGTTTCAATCAATAACCATGTTTTCAAGGAAGGTAAGTCATCTGTCTGTCAGCAGCAGAAGGCTTAGTATAGGACTGAAACAAAGTAGGTAACTGACTACAATTGACTTATTTGTGCTATTAATAAAAATCTTACAAGCCATAATTTTTCTGAAAGGTTAAAGCTCAAGAGTACATCTTTTTCATTTAAAAGGAGTAATAAAATGTAATAAAAATAAAACTTATGCCCCCTGAATTTAAATGGTAGGCATTAAGGTGGCTCGATACAGTTTTCCAGGGCCAGTACCTCCCAAGTTTGAGCATAAACTACGTCGCCATAAACAAAGTTTTGAAAAAATTGCCACCACAGTTGTATTAGATAAAGATGAAAATTTGTTATGATCAGGGTTGCAACGGCATCGGAGTTGTCATAGCAACGAAATGACGCTATTACCTATTTTAATTGCAGCAGTATATCTTGGCACTATGAACTGTTCTTCCACAATCGTTCACGGGAGCTTTTTCCTCCAATAGCGGCCTCGATGTTCGTGAAGTTTAAGCGAAATCTGTAAGAGCGTTATCGAGATATTTTGGGATGAAGTTTTTATGGTTAGAAACACAGTAAAAATTGGACAATATTGTTGTTTGGCCGTTATCTGTAAAAAAAGAAGAGCTTTTGACATGCAATTTCACCTCATAGTAGTTTTAATCCTTTAAAAAACGTGTGTGAAAGATCATTTAGATAGCTCTAACCGATTGCTAGAAAGAAGGGTTTGATTAGTATGTATTGAAGCACTCTTGTTAGCGGTTTTGTAAACATTTTGGTCTTTTTTATCAAATTAGCGAATAATTTTTAAACCGCTCGATAGATTTTTTAAAAAAATTTAGATTCTTGAGATTAACCTTCCTTTTATATGACCTTTTAGTTTCAAGATTATTGATATATTGTAAGGCAGTAAAATAAGGGCTTCAATTCGCTAATATTTTGGCTGAAATTTTGTGTTTACAAGTGTGAGCCTCTCATTATTCTGGGTATTGTCTTCAAGTTTCATATTTTCGTGCACAACAATAGCCAGCAGTTTTGCATATGTCAAATGCATTGTTAGTTACTGCTGTTCACGTGAAAATGAAACTTGGAGACAATGCCTTGAATAATGAGAGGCTTTCTCTTGTAATGACGAGACTTTTAATAAAAAAGGAGCGAATTGTAGCCGTTATTTTACTGCCTTACAGTGTATCAATAATCTTGAAACTAAAAGGTCATATAAAAGGAAGGTTAATCTCAAGAATCTTAAATTTTTTTAAAAATCTATCGAGCAGTTTAAAAATTATTCGCTAATTTGATAAAGAAGACAAAAATGTTTACAAAACAGCTAACAAGAGCGCTTCGATACATACTAATCAAACCCTTCTTTCTAGCAATTGGTTGGAGCTATCTAGATGATTTTTCACACACGTTTTCAAAAAGATTTAAACTACTATGAGATGAAATTGCATGTCAAAAGCTCTTCATTTTTTACAGATAACGGCCAAACAACAATATTGTCCAATTTTTACTGTGTTTCTAACCATAAAAACTTCATCCCAAAATATCTCGATAACGCTCTTACAGATTTCGCTTAAACTTCACAAACATCGAGGCCGCTATTGGAGGAAAATGCTCCCGTGAACGATTTTGGAAGAACAGTTCCTAGTGCCGAGATATACTGCTGCAATTAAAATTGGTAATAGCATCATTTCGTTGCTATGACAACTCCGATGCCGTTGTAACCCTGATCATAACAAATTTTCATCTTTATCTAATACAACTGTGGTGGCAATTTTTTCAAAACTTTGTTTATGGCGACGTAGTTTATGCTCAAACTTGGGAGGTATTGACCCTGAAAAACTGTATCGAGCCACCTTAAGTGAAACAAATAATTATTTAAAAAAAAAAAATGTAGCAGAATAGTCAAGATATCATAAAAAAATACGGGACTTCGAACTTCCCATAAGCAACCACTAACATTGCTAATGAGAATCACATCACAGGGGGTCTCTTCCAAGAAAAGGTTCCTACACATCTGCTTTTTGACAGATAATTCATTTTAATTTTTTTTAATTTCTAAGATGTCATTCCATGTTGTCAAAGAAAGTTCTTTGTATACTCTAGGTGTAGTACATTACAAAGAGAGCAAACCTTGCGTCAAGTGGTCACTTTATACAAGACGTTAAAAATAATGGAAAACTATAAAACTGTCAGCCCAAAAGGTGGTTGAGGTCGCTTATGAGAGGTGATCGTTTACGTGAGATTCTAATTATAGGGCTTTGACTAAAGGGTGCTCTCCAAAAGTCTGAACTGCAATGGCCAGCTGGACAATGGACGGACCAGACATTTTGGCAATGAAATAGGCTTTTTTCCAAGAGGTTTTGCTGAAAAACCATCTCCTTTCTGCATAATATTTAGGATTTGACTAATGTGGATGGTTAGTTTTGATTAAAAGTGAGATTCTCATTATGATGGGAATGGGCTGGCCAGTCAGTTCTGACAAATGGTAAGTGCCCTGAGAAAATTTTGGTGTTTTTAATTGATAGGTGGTTGCAAATAAGAGGTGGTCAGACATGAAGGTTTGACTGTTTATATAATTATTGAAGCTATGATGTAATGAGGTGTACCTGCTGTTCTGATTGGTGAATATGGTGGTGGTGTTTTGATCCATTCACCATTTGGTTTCTTCATGTGTGACCGGTCTGAGGCAAAGGTCCGAAGAAATACCTCTGCTGGTATTACTCTGAATTTTCTGCAAGAAAGTTTTCAATGAAAATTAATAATATAAATGTTTAATAGGTGGGAGTTACATATTATACAGAAGGGATTCTTGAATTCCTTGCTACTGATCAATCTTTTAGAAGTATAAAATTCAAACTGGTGTTTGAGGTACTACTGAACATAATCTCAAGTCACCAGTAGGTATTATTTGTCTTTAATTTTCAAAAGAATAGCAAGATTCAAAATAAAACTGCTTCTGCAGTCAGTATTCCCAAAGTCAGTGGCAGACAATGACCCTAACACTACCACAGACTGCTTAGCACTTTGCCTGTGCATGTGCTCCAGAATTCAATATTTAAAAATTTCCTTACTATCAAACCTAACTGCTACAGTAGTCCGGAGTCTTGAGTCTAACATCTAGCCTTCATCCTAAACTTTAACCAGTTTGTCATTGCAGTCAGTGACTAAGGGAAGTTATAGTACCAGTCGTACAGTTTTTGACATGGATTAAACTGCCAGGAATTTTAGAATCTTGCCCATTTGTAACCCCAAACATCTTTAAGTGGAATTTAGTAAGGTTCACAACTGCAAAACCAAAGTGCATGTCTCCATCATGAAATGTCAACTAACATACTGGTCCCAGAAGTTCAAATGTTGGATAGCACAATACACTGGATAAATCATTATGCAACAGATAAAGTATTAGGAAAATCAATTGCTCTACTTTCCTCTGGATAGCGATTTATCCAGTGGATTGAGCAATATTTATCTACTTTTTGAAATAGGGCCTGGAAATTACCTGTGGAATTGCTTTTTTAGTCGTCTGTCACTCTGTATGGCTTGTTCAGCGTACTGAGTAAATGGACAAGGAAAAGGTAGGATAGAATCCAGATCATAAATGAGACTCTTCTCCTCCACTTTTCGTAGTAAAAGAACATGATAATCCTAAAAATCCAAGATAATCTGAATTGAGTCCATTATTTTCTTTTTAACTGCATGATTTCATTAGACTACTTAAGTGTTCATAACCAAATGTGGCATGAATATTCTTTCCAGAAAAAAAGAGGAAGCACTACTGTCACAGCTGTGTGACAACTTCATTTGCACTCTGAGTGTGTTAATGATTATTATTATGGTGAAAGAAATGAAAGATGGTATAAAATTTTACGCTTGGTGAGAGAGATGTGAAAATGATATGATCAGCATGTCATGAGCATTGAGAATCCTGTCCGGAACTCTGATGTTTTCTTTGTCCCACACTCGTGACATGCTGATCATATCATTTTCACATTTGTTTCACTGGAGCTTAAAATTTACCATCTTTCGTTTCTGTGACATCGACATCGCTGATCCTAGCAGTATGCAGGACGCATGTCAAATATGAACCTAGTACATGGCCTTGCTCTCCATGAGTTCTCCATAGCTGAGGAGTGCCCACCTGGGGTTTGGGAGGTCATAGGTTTGAATCCCGTCTGGGATTCAGATTTTTTCCTTGTCCCATACTTTTGACATGCTGATCATATCATTGTCACAATTACTATTATGTTGCTGTTCACTTTTACATAATTTTCGATAATTGTTTTCTTGGTTAAAAGTTAAAATAACACTTGAACCATGGATAAAAATTGATATTTTCATGAAATAACGAAAACAAGCTCAGAAGACAAGATTATTTTTAGCAGAATTGCTATAGCTAGAGCCCGCAGGGTTCTATTTGACAACTTACCCATACTACTGGAGCTAAAGGTTCTTTTGCTGATTTTTGCATCCATAAAGGAACCTGTATTACACCAAGTAAGTGCACTTGTTAATTATAACAAGGAAAGAGATAACTAGAGGGTACTTGTAGCAACTGTTATGATCAGTGATTAATACTGACAGAGACACTGATTTACTTGTCATTAAATCTTTATCTTCCTGTCAAAACAGTGGAAATCCATTAAGATGACTGTTACAGGTCAAAATCATATTCGGGTTAAACTTTTTTAACCTAGGTTGATTCTCAATTTTCTTTGTCTCCTTAAGCCCTAATTATTTATAACATAGGTACTTGGGAATCAACCTTCATCGTCAAAAGTGTTGGGAAGGTTGCTTTTTTCTCTTTTTTTCCTTCCTCTCCGGCCCTGACCCATTGTTGAGCAAAACATTAATGTCTGTGTGTGTAATTATTGTTCTGTTATATCCCAGCATTGAATAGGGGCGGGGAAGGTGGGGAGGGGGATATTTAGCAAACGAGAAAACTCTCTTTTTTGAGGATTAAAATGGACTACTGTTAAGTTTTTTTGACAAAAATGATAATTCATGACCAGTTTCTTAATGATTAGCACTCAACAGAAGCTGTAGTAAAAATGGTGGCTTAAGAACTATTGCAATCAAATTGGGAGGCCCACAACATATCTTAAGCTTTACAGGGACAGCTAGAGTGAGAGAAATGAATTAGAAAGAAATGGGTGCATATGATTTCCAGGCAATGTTGTAGCATGATCTCACCAACTTTAGAAAGACCATAAACATGAACTTATTAAAACACAGGTTGCCAAAATTAATTGTTGACTTTTACTGCATTATCTTAGTTGCCAATTAAATGGCCATCAAAAATGCATTATACCCAGATGTTCAATTTATTAACATTACAAAATTTAAGGACATTTTGCTGGAACAAATCAAAGTATATGTAACAAAAAAGTGGCCAAATAAAATGGTATGTATACTAGTTGAGTTCCACTGTATTAAAAAAACATACCTGTCTCTTATCATTTGAAATGAACACTGCATAATATTCATTCAGGCTTTGCTCTTTTTCCTCCTTTATCTGCTCACATAATTTCCACACATTTTCTTCACTGAAAAAAGAAACCCACCCCACAGTTGTCAAAAATTATGACATATTGTATTATTGTCTTTTTGCACATGCAAAGGTAGAAAAAAATTAAGCTAACAACCTGCAAAAACCTAAGGTTCTAGGCTGGAATGGAAAAGCATAATTCATGAAAATAAAGTGTAAATATATCTGCATTTCTGAGAAATAAACCCACAATTTCTGAAAATGCTAACCTTGCTGGGAGTGCCAGATGCACTGATAATCGAAAGGAAAACAAGGCTAAAAAAAAAGGAAGATAAACCCTTCTATCTGCACTACAAGCTGCCTACTGTGAGTACCGTTGGACCACGCAAAAAGCAGCTAAAAGTTTGCTATTTTATAAAGAACAGCCCCTCACTAACGTGAACAAAACAAACAGAGACAAAACTTCCATTCAACAGTTTGGTCAGTTTGCCAGTTTTAGTCTGCAGATGCATGCCTTGTGAACTGCTTTGACTTTCAAAAGCTGAAATGCATTGTGCGACACCATTTTAAAAATTGGGGATGAACCATGACCAACAACAACACTAGTGCCAAGCATGTGTCTCACTCACATGACACAAGGTGACCTCGCTGCACCTTTTTGAAAATTTGTCATACAGAAAGAATGCAAAAGCATAAAAAAGCATATTTCTATAAATAGTTATATCCGATAAGTTTTAACTGTAGAATCTATTGATAAAAGTCGTCAGAAAAAAAATTTGTCAGAAGCACTTTTTAATAGTTTCACTTTGCCGCGCTCGGACGAGGCCAAAAACAAATATCGATTCTTGCACTATTTGCAGGCCTAGAAACAAGCTTTAACGTTCTCTCTCTTTACCTCTGAATTCATAACTCCTTTTCAGAAGGGAACTGGGATTATAAAAACTTGAACTTGTGAAGGCAAATAACAGTGAAAGTTAATTTCGGTGTGATCGTAAAAACATCTTTTTAAAAAACCTTGAAATACTGATTTACAACAACGATAATTTTCCTTAAAATTTCCAATAACCGTTACTTATTGAATAACCTGTTTACTCGATAGAAATAAAATTCTTGCAAATTCAAAGAAAAGTTTGTGTTTTAAGGTCAATAAAAGTTGTAATGTATCGTCAATTCTATAAACCGGATCACAGCCCGGGAAAACCCCGCGAAAGAAGTGCCCACCAATACCATTGAAAACCCGACAAAAATTCGGATCATCTTCTTAAGTAATGTTCGATAAAGCAAATATCACGAAGACCTAACTGCCCTACAAAACTTGAAAAAGCCAAGATTTGTAATGTACAAATTTCGCACGACATAACGGATCAAAATGCTTTTGCACTTTTCAGACATCTGAACTTGTAAATTATCCTTTTGCGCCGTAAGATGTGCATACTATACGACACTACGGTATGTGAGTAGGACATTTACGTATAAGAATAGTCACATACCAGTAACAGCTCGTATAGACGCATGTAGACGGTGAAATTTCTCCTTTAACTTCCACTGAAGTTTTTGCCTGCATGGCCGGCCATTGAAAACAAAACCTGAAAGGCTTGAAGCAGGCATGGAAACGAGGCCTGTGGATGCGACCGCTGACTAACTGTACTGGCAGCTACAAAAACAACATGGCGGACGAGAAGAGTGTCTTTGTCACTGTTGGAACAACAAGCTTTGACCGACTAATTGAAACCGTTTCCAGCAAGCCTTTGATTGAGGTAAATTATAAAACGTCTTTCTCTCTGTAGAGCTACTACAGAACACAGGGCCAGGTGATAAAGGTCTTAAACAGAAGCTCGGTGGCTCGCTAGTGTTCACTTCGTCTTAATTCGATTCATTGCTGCAGACATAATTGTATTTTTTTTTTCATTCTACAGGTTTTAGAAAAGTTAGGATACCGAAGCGTTGTTCTTCAAATAGGAAGAGGTGCTCACGAGCCCGAGGTAATAAAAAGAAATAATTTCTCCTTGACATACTACAGATATAAAGATTCAATCGCTGCTGATATCCAAAGAGCATCGCTTGTGATCAGCCACGCAGGTTAGTTAAACTCTTTTTTAATGGTATCTACACTTACAATTAACAGTAAAACCTAATTTAGTTATATAAGAGCTTACTTATTAAATCTTATATATAAGATTTAGGTCACTGGAAACCTTGAAAAGTGTTCTTATCGTTGAGTTAATACTTGTGCACATCCCGGGTGCACATATACATCGAGGGGTGAATTATGATTTAACTTACCCGTTGTACGCTTTAGGGGGGTTTACACAACTGTGTGCTATTCACTGTTTTAAAATTACTAATAAGAATAATAAGATTTAATAATTATTACATATTTGTTTTTTTTGTTTTGGAACTTATATGAGATCAGCAGCGAAATTTTGAGTGCCATGATTTTCTCCGAGCAGAAGCACAGAATGAAATGAATAAAAGTTATAGGTAATGTCATCCATTTGTACATGAGCCAAAAAATTAAAAAAGGACTTAAGGACAGTGAAATCATGCTGCTTGTGTTTTCTCCACACCAGGGATGCATTGACATCAATTTCACAACAGTGAATCATGGATTGTTTGTAACTGTTTTTCTTAGGGGCTGGAAGTGTTTTAGAGACTCTGCAAGCAGGACGGCCACTTATTGTAGTGATCAATGAACACTTGATGGACAATCATCAAATAGAGTTAGCAAGTCAACTTGCTGAGGATGACCACTTGTACTATGCTACTTGCAGGTGTGTAAGATATTGGCAAAACTGTTCTTTAGCGATGTCAGGGAAATTGTCTAGTACTTAGCATATATCTTTGGCGTTTTTCTCATAAACACAATTTGCTAGTAAAGATAGTGATAAAATTGAAGCAACACAACGAATTTCCAAATGCACATTTCATATGCAAAAATGCAGTAGACTAGCTACACAGTTCCAAATTACGGTATGATAGGCCATTTGCCTTAAGCCTTGTTTTAAAAGTGATAGTTTCTGAAACTCAGAAATGTCCTATTTAGCTCTGATCAGGCAAAGTTATGTGGAAAAATTAACATGCACAAAAAGTAATTAATTATTCAGTTTTTATAAGGAATGATTGTTAAATAAACATGTGGTATATTGTGATATATTCACTCTTTATTTTACAGCACACTGCAGGATACCATCACGGAAAAAGATCTCACACAGCTAAAACCATTTCCTCCTGGGAAGCCTGAACTTTTTTCTGCTTTTTTAGACAAAGCAATGGGTATCCATTCATAGGAAAGAAACTTGGCGCGTTCATCGTTAATTGAAATGACACAGAATCCATCGTTTGTTAAGTAAGGGATTTACAAGACCCGACATGCCTTCAAAAGAATGTTTTTTGCTCCATGGGAAGCACCCGTAGAAACTGACAGCTTGTTCAGCAGAAGGTTTTGGGAAAGATATCTTGGGCTTAAACGCTATGGCTTTCAAGGGTATACTCTGTGTGTACTTCCTGGGAAAAACTATTCGTAATCACCTAGTCAAACCATGAAAATTTTATGCGTCACAGCAACCAGTTAATAGGCTTTAATACGTGCTCAACTTGCCTACAATTTTGGTACACTGGGAGCAGTCTCTCATTTATCTACGAATTAGTCGTGTGGTGTTGCACGCGCGATCGATGAAGCTTCTAGAAGCAAGAAGGGAGCACAAGAATCTCATACGGGGCCATCTCGAAAGCGTTTCTTTCGACGAACTGCAAGGTGGTTTCGCCCGACGGCATTTCGCCCGGACTTGAGAAGATTCGCCCGATGTTTATTTGTCATTTTTCAAGCCTCAAAAAAGGAATAAGCGTGAATGACAGTGACTGCACTTGTGGATCAACAGCTGTAACTGAAAACTGTCACAAGTATATCAAAGATCGACAAAGCGATCGTTGCGATCCCTGAGGTACATGCAGACGTCAGTTTTACGGACAGTCACTTATGACTTTCAGTATCTCGAATGAGACTATCGAAATCGCTACGATCGTTCAGATCGCTGGACCTTTTTTAGCAATCGCAACAATATGATCAAAGCTTCACTAACAGCATCTCTGATATAAAGCCGTGTTTTAGAGTGTTGTTTGTCATCGGGCGAATTGACTTTCGTCCGGGCGAAACGACTTGGGGCGAATCGACTTTCTGGCGAAACGACCACAATTCACATTGGTTACTTCGCCCTCTTCTTTATTTGTGATATAAAACAAACTGCTTGCGCCCCATCGAAGGTTCGGCTATTCTGATGACTAAACCTATTTCCTTTGTGCTGCGTACCAAATAATAGTCACGGTCACCAAACGAAGTTAGCGAGTTATATTTTATAGAAAAAACCCTTGGACAATTGCTTCAAATCTAGTCAGAGTGGAATTCATTTACAGGAAAGGGCCGGGCCAATTAAGACACGCGAGGCCATCGCGTTCGCGCGCGCCGTAAATTTTCTTTTTCCTTTCTCTTCAAACATACGTAACACAGGCTTCTTTAAATTAGGAATTTTGATCTGTTGGTATGGATCGTTAATTCTCAACGGGGTTTTTTTAATTGATTTTATCACGGCTTATCTGTTTAAAACCCAAATAATTAACTCTCAACTAAAATTCTGTTGATTCCATTTACGTCTATCGTGATGACACGAAGATGAAACAACTCAAATATGCAGGCACTTGTGTCGCCCAGGGGTTCTTTTTACCCAATACCCTAAAGTAGTGTAAGATAAATAAAAGTCTACAAAATCAAAGTATTCAACGACGATTACTGCTTTGATTACTTTACATACGCATTAGCATGCAAAGAAATAGCATTTTGGATCATTTTATTTATTCATAGAGTAAGGGAGATACAGAATTCGTTAAGTGTTGTTGTTGTTGTTGTTGTTGTTTAATAATTTAAATCATGAGATCTCCGTCAGAAGAAAAGTCAGTCCCAGGCCAAACGTTGAACTTTCTCATGAGACGAACTTAGGACGTGTCGAACCAATCAACTAAATCAGACCAAAAAGAAATTTTAATAAATTTTCTCTCGAACAAGGCTAAATATACATTATAATTCAAATTTTCAATTTCTTAGTTTAGTTCGTTGCATGTGAGGATCGACGTTTGTCTCGGAGACGATCTTCAGACGTTCTACCCGTCCGAAGCAGACGGATAGAACGTGTTGGACGATCCAAACTCATTCAGACGAACTTAACTGAGCCAGACGTCGAACGTTTTTCACTAAGTTTGGTTCCTCTCATGAAAAGTTCGGCGTTTAGCTTAGCTTATTTTCTTAACTGACGACCGTTAAGCCAGTTGTTTGATAGGTGCGCGCCGTCTTCAACTGACGTTCCCGTTCTGTTGCTAAATCAGCCTATTTGTACGGGCCTTTAAGGGGATTTTAGCGATCGTTATTTAGGGGTCAAAAATAGCGGTAAAAATACATGAAAAACTTGTAGAATAAAACAACTGATGTAATGTTTGCTGGATTGAGGGGAAAATTTGGTCTAACCAGCAGAACAGGCGTTATTTATTTATCATTTTTTTGTTTTTAGACGAGAGAAGGCAAGAGCGAAGTTGGCGAGGAACGCCAAACAGGCACGACGGGGTAAACGCAGAAATTTTTTTCCGCGCCTTCCCCAGTAACGCGCGTGTCTTGCGCTCCACGCCCACTTCGTGTTTTCTCACCGCAAAAAAAAATATGGCGTCTGTTCTGCAGGCTATAAAATTTGGTCGGAATAACGTAACCGGGACTAAAAACCCTAATTTAATACTCGTTTCCGGTATAAGTGTCCTTCATTTGAACGGAAAAACCCAATACGAACATTGCGAACAACAGAGTGATAATGATGACTTGACCACTTGCTTCAATTCCTGGGCCTGTGTTACAGTTGTCGCCGCTACAGCAAGCTGTTTTGCAGGTGACATCATGAAACCCAGAATCCTTTAGTTTCTTGCACATTAAATCCTCATTGTCAGAGCACTGTTTAGCAATAGTGCAACCCTTGCCAGACATCTTAACTTGCTGTACATTTAATTATGCTATAAGAAATTTCCCCTTTAAAGCATCGCTTAAATCCAGGTGGACATGTTTGATCTTGGTTTGATGTGCACTGGACATCCAAGGAACTGATGCAGTAATTACACCGTTAAGGCAAAAGATACTAAAAAAAAAAAAAGTTTGCACAACATAAAGGTAAAGCTAGATGAGATGGATCGAGGGCTGCCCACCCACCCCTCCCCTAAGCTAACATTAACTTTTACTTCTCACTTAGGGCAAAATGTTGGCTTAGGGGAGTGGTAGGTAGGCAGTTTCTCAGAAACCTAAATTGTTCCGATGAGATTACCCTTATATGAAAGTCTCAAAGTTGCTCGAATCCCAATTTAATTGACTGTGCATGTTTACTGCTTTTGTAAGCACAGTCCGCCATTTGTATCAACCAACTAAAAGAAATGAGGGTCGAGGGGCTTTCTTGTCAAGGTGACACTTTAAAAAAAGGGTAAAGAGAACGAAAAAACAGCTCGTGGCAGCCTCCTCCTCAGGCGCTTCGTTTTTCGCAAGGTAATGGCGAGCGACTGGTGATGAATCGCAAGGGACCATGGGAAGGGTACAGACGGCGGGCGAAGCAACGTCACGCCCGTTGTCTCCTTCCCGCCTTCCTTTGCGCGCACATTTTCGTCGAGAGAGAGACGTCTGGGTACGAGGCAGAGCTCGTGGCATGTATAGTTCTTGTACGGCTAAGTAGGAAACATTGTTTTGTTGACGGAGCTATCATCATTTATAATTCTTCTATAATGGCCAAACTGGGACAGTTTTTCGGTGACGAAAAAAAATATATTTGATCTAGGACCTGTTTCCCGGTTCGTTAAAGTGGCATTATTGTTTCCTCTTTCCCACGTTTTTCACTTAAAACCATCGAACGTAAAGATCAAATTTTGCTGGTTTTATAATTTACTCATAAAATAAATCAGACTAGTGATCAATGATCTTAACCTGTACCAGGCATCATTTTCAAGATAGAATATAGTTCCAGGCACGAAACGAACGATCCCCTGAAACGCTTACTTTAGCGTCCACACCACTTTTTCAGCCATACTGAGTTTTCTGTATAGTTAGAACTTGGAAACTTTGCAAGTACACCCAGCATATATTTACGTTACCTAGTTTAACCAGGCCGGGAAATCGTGTAGTATATATTATCAGAATGCCCGACCCAAACGTGCGTCTGGTTCAGTACAAGTTTTTAGAAAGTTAAATGATTATACTTACCAGATGAAATAAAAAAGATGAAAAGCAAAATTTCAGTTGACTTTGCTTTATCCATTGCAGGGCAGCGCCAAGTCTGTTTGCTGAATATTCCCTCCTTGTTCATCAGTTTCTCGTAACATGCTTAATAATATTATCAGTTTTTAATAAAAATTTAATTGTATAATAATTGGCTTTAAAAAAGGTAGAATTAGCATTTGTGGACAAAGGTGACAAAGAGCTAAAGAGAGTTTGTGGGAACAAAATGGGCTAGTACATGTGGTAGCGATAGAAATTTCTGGTAATTCTGTGACTAAATGTTCCGCCCTTCGCGCTACAAACAACAACTATCATGCATTTAAGCACTGGAATACAATGAAAAATGAAAAAAATTTTATTGACAACAATGCTAACTATTAAAATCCTATTTACAATTAATTCTTTCAACTGCTAAAAAGAAAAAAATAGTAATAATAATAATGAAATAAAAAGATATATATGAAGTAAGGAAACACATCAATAGTACGATTTAATGGCTCCTTCAACAACTTCGACGTCGATATCAACATTCTTAATGTCACATGGCACTCTTCTTAGCTTGTCCTAGAGCCTCGAAGACAAACCAACGCAGATCTCAAGAGTGCGAATGAGGTTCTGGTTCTGATCCATGAGATGGTTTTAGCATACTGCTCCCCTTTTTTGATGGCAATCAGCTGTGCTAAACGGCTATGATACTTCAAGCACTCCTTTCCCATTCCGCCAGTTGTGGTGAAGACCAAAGGTGTAAATGTTCCATGCTCGATGTCCAGGACTCTCTCTGAGTAGAGACGCTTTTTCTCGTTCTCATGGATACGATAGATTTGTTGTGGCTCTAGATCCCTATACTGGAATACAATACTTGCAACTCTGACTTGCAACTGAGCCGGTCAAGAGATTAAAAACAAGACTATAGACGCTGGATTTCAATCACAACACAAAATCAAAAACTATATCATTTATTCACTGGTAGTGCGTTATGTTTGTCTATAGCTCTTTAACTTCACTTTAGTGCTAATTATTTTATCTCATTTCTTGAACGCTCTATTTAAACCTCTATAAATGAAAACTATATAGAGCGTTTTCACTCACGTGGCCAGTATCTATCAGTATGCAATGTATGGAACAAAAGAACTCGTTTGCATAAGAAAAGACTTCAACTCCCACAGGACTGGTTTGGGACACCTATTACTTTTTCACCTTGTTTCGTTGCTGTCGTCGTTGCTAAAGCTCCCTATCAACTTTGGCATATAAACGGACACAAAAAGTGTAGGCTGTTCATAGACCCTCTATTTTCTCTTAAAAATCAGTCGAGCGTACGTCATAAAAATAAAAGCAGCGAGGGATTTATTGACAGCCAGCGCAAAGGGGTAGGGGGAAGAAGATAATTAACGTTCTTTATTTTTCTTTCTTGCCCTCCGCTATGTTACCAACGTAACGGCCTCTATTGTTACTCCCGGAGGATACATTACGGTCGAATTCAAGTACCGTAGAAAAGTAGAAAACGTGGTGTATGCGATCAAATGCCGTACCTGCAACAAAGCGTACATCGGAAAGACTGGAAGACGCTTAGGTGACCGACTTCGAGAACATATACACTTCACTCGACTACCTGACACCGACCTTCCCGTTGGCCGCCACTTTACATCCCCTGGTCACAGAATCGGCGACATGTTGGTATCGGTTATCCGTTTTGGCTTCAGAAGTACAACAGAAAGGCGCAGTTTTGAGGCCAGCGTGGTATTCAGACACCAGATACTTGAACCACCCTGAATGTGATACTTGAACCTGAATGTGCACTTCAACTTTATTTGAACTTCTCAAAGTCAGCGCGCACATGTAACGTTAGTCTTTGTTTTGACTTTTATTTAAACGTTACATTGCGCGTGTTTTTGGAGTTGCCTTAAAGCACTGAGGAAGAGGGAGCACCCTTAAAACGTCTGGTTTTTCGTACGTTTTTCGTCCCTTTTCAACGCACATTTTTTAAACTTTGTAAAAATCAATCCATCATTTGCGTTGCACAGTATGTACCTTCCAATTTTCAAAACCATCTGTAAAAATCCGCAACAAATTGAGTTTGTTCGTTATTTGGGAGCCAAAGAAAAACAATTAATACACCAGATCAATTTTTTTAAACATCTAGTTGCATACTGTACACTGAAAAGTTAAAAAACATGTATATATTTCAACCACATGTACACAACGCCCTTTTTTCTAATCTGAGAACCAATAGGCTATTTCCGAGTTCCCCCGGGCCTCTGTTTCAAAACGAGGGTAACTGCGCAGCCTTTGATATAGAAATCATTTTTCATTCTCATGCAAATAAACTCATTTTCACAAGAAAGGTTGTGCACCTAGCCTCATTTTGAAAGTGAGAGTTTTTGGAACTCGGAAGTGGCCTACTAGTATAAAGTATAATGAAGTGGATAAACCGCAATAAAAACTACAGCTAACCGGAAACAACCACAAGAGTTGTTTCAAACTCAGGGACTATTAGACCCCGATTTCTCGACAATGCCTTGCTGAACAAACAGTTTATAAAGCTCTCTTTCTAAAGCTTCATTAGTTCCTTTAAGCCCTTCAACAACTTTATGCGCCCAATGGAAGTACTCAGTAACTCTCTCTTTCGTCCAACCTTCTGGTGTAACCCGATTGAGGTCTCTTAAATTATACAGTTTGTCACCAAGTTTCACCAGCTTGGCTTTATGGCTGAAATGAATATTAAATGAAAAGACTTGTTTTAATTTATGATACTTGCAAATAATTATGATTTTCTTAAATTTCTAAAGGTTACGTTAATCTTGCATAAATGGCTGATTTGTAAGCATAGTCTTGAATAGGATGACTGAAGCGCCAAGTACCCTAAACACAATGAACCCGCAGCCTCAGTCTAGAGTCCTATAATCCTTATAACATACAATTTTTAGCAACAGTTTAAATACCAAGATAATATCTTCCGGATGAGGAGGATTTAATTTGCACATATGCAGGTTTGACCAAACATCCTGTAACTTAAACCCAAGCCCCTTATCCTAAAAGCTCAAGTTACACCCACACCTACACATGTAAATTAAACCCATCTTTCTGGGAGTGTTCTTTCCCTTTCTTATCACAAAAGTGGTTTGATCTAAGAACCAAAGTGGCTTAAAATCTGACCTGTATCCAGATGTCTCCTACTTCCAGATACCTGCTCAAAAGCTACATTAACTTATGTCCACCTTACAGGCTCCTACGTGAAATTACAGGTGGGCTGGGTGGAATTTATTAGCACAGGAGCTCAGGCTAGTTACAATTATTTGCTTTATACTAGATAAATTAACGAGTTTTTCCTAATTCTTTTTCACAGACAGAAAAATCCTCATGATCTATTGGGTAAGATATAGTACATCACATTAAAAAAGTCTGCATATAAACTGACTGGTTCATTGAAGAAAACATATACCACCACTTATAGTGCACTTAGGAGGAAAGAGCAAACACCCAGAAATCAGTCTGCATTTGCAGGCCAGCCGCCACAAACACCTACTTTAAATTAACTTCAGAATGTTATAGAAACTTTGGAACAAAATTTCTACAAACCTGCAACTTTTTGCATGCACTATCTGAAGCCTTTTACGTTCCATTTTTGGCAGAGTTTTATCATCTGTCACTTCACTCACAATGTGTCGCACTTCAGGGCCAAATTTGGATTCTATTTCATCAAGAGTGGTATTGGTGTCTTCAACAGTATCATGAAGAATGGCTCCCTTATCAACAAAATAATGTACAAATATAACAAAAAAGAACATTAAAATCCCACTTTAGCTATTTTGTCATAAGATCAGAGTGCAAAGAAAGTTGTGTCCGATAGCCCGATGCTGGTGGATTTTGCTCTCACAGCAAAAACTTCTGTTCTTCACTTGTCCAACAGGCAAGTGAAATTTTTTGAGGAATTCAAATTATAGAAGAACAGTAGTCAATCCTGGTCATCAAAACATTTTTTTCAGAAAGCCAGAAGGGCAAGATTTAAAACTGACTTTCTTTGCACCCTAAAGAGTGCTATGTTTTTGTGAGTAAAAATCTAGTTTCCGTTGATTTCTTGAATAGCTTTATAGATCCTAGCAGCATACAAGATGTATTTCACATATGAACATAGTTAATGGCCCACAACAAGTTTCTAGGTCACAGTCGGTGGTTTGAGAGCAGGGTTGTCACTAAGATTTCAAGGTGCTGGATAAATACAACAAGTAGGTGGGGAATCAAACAGCTACGGGTTTCTTTTCGTTCTATTTTTCTCCTATTTTCCTTTAAAGTAGCCGGGGGCCTCATTCATAGTAGCCGGGACGGGGGAAAACCCCAGCCCTCCGTGCATCATGCTTGTTTGTACAGTTCTTTGCTGCCACTGCATGGCTATGGGTTGAAAATGCCTAATTTCAAGTTTTACAGAGGAAGTGCACAAGTGACGATGAAATTTCCTCTCAGCTCTTTCTGAGCTTGGATATGGTTCTTAGCAATTCAACTTTAGGAGGGTTCACCTACATTTGACAAAGTTAGTGACCTGGAGTAATCTCGATGAAGAATCAAGATTGAAAGAACGTAAATTCACTTTTTCAGTGACCCTTTCACCGCCATCGCCGTCCTCAGATCTTAAGGTCCCTACTGTGTCACGAGTAACACTCTAATCTTTAGGGAGGGTAAACAGGGATACCAAAAACACTAAGGATTGTTGTCTAGTCCATTCTTCTTGAACCAATAACTGTAATGTAAATATGTCTTAGTTTCCTTTCCCCTGCCTCAATAATGTAGAGATGAATCTCAAATCTACAGCTGCCAACGGACTCAACTTTTGAATAATAAATTCATTAATGTAATTTTGGGGTGTACGCTTGACCTGGCTTGACTAAGGAACTAATTATTAGTTCCTTAGTTATTTTTTGGTGGTAAAACTATAATTATTAGCAAATGAGTTTACAGTCAAGCCAGGTCAAGCGTACCCCCCAAAATTACATTAATGAATTTATTATTCAAAAGTTGAGTCCGTTGGCAGTTGTAGATTTGAGATTCATCTCTACATTCTTGCATGCATAATGAGCCGTGAATTCACACGCGATTCAGTTACGAGATTTCTACTAGCTCAGTTTTTCTTTAATTTAGATGTAAATGTCTTCTAAGAATTTCAATTCATTCAAAGATTTTCAATCTGACCAAACACAGACAAGTTCTCGTACATTATTCACTGCTCATTCGCATGCAGTAATTCCCATTAGAATTTGACACTAGTTATGGGAACGACTAACGGATTCATTTTTCAAATAATCAATTAATTAATAGAATCTTGGGGGTACGCTTGACCTGTTTTGACTGTAAATAACAATTGTTGCTTGTTTTTGTTGTTGGGTATGGCAGACCCTCCAACTCTCACAGTTTGGGCTGTCAACACACTGTCTCACAATTTAGCCTTCAAATCTCATGGTGAATCCAAAAATCTTGAAATTGCCAGACAATGGGAATCATGTGATTTCAAAAAATCTGCATTCAAAATGGCGAATTGTATCAATTTATTTTGGGGGGATCTGGGTCCAATTCCAACCTCATTCCCATGAAACAAAGACCAGCTAAGGTCTGTGGGAAAGCGTTAAAGCAAACTCAAATGTCCTCAGCCTGGATAGTGAAACAGAATCTCAAACTTACTCAGAGATTTCAGAGCCTCAGCTGGACAGAAGCAGCCAAATATCGTAAAACATTTAAAAGTGAGTGAAGTAAATTATATCTAATGGGGGAAAGAATACTATGACAAAAATAACCTGCCTTTTTGGTTTTGTTTGACTTATATTTTGTAAACCTCCAGGTTTGAGATGCCAATCTCAGGTTTTTGGGGGGCTTTTTTTCAAACACTCCAGATTTGCATGGTTTAGGGGTTGGAAGGTCTGGTATGGGGATACCTAAAACACAGGGATACAAGATCACTGTACGACTTTTGCAGCTCACTGTTCACAGCTCGTCAGCACGCCAAATTCCAAAAAACCCCACCCTTCCCCCAGCCTCCTCCCTCTCAAAATAGACATCTATCGACACCTTCAACCTGGCAATTCCCGCAAACCTTCTTCACTTTTGAATCAGTTCGAAACTAATATCAACCAGTGTGCAAACAAACCCCGAGCACGTTCGATTTAATTCGATTAGGCGCAGATTAGTTAGACGCAGATTAATTAGACGCTGAATAGAAATTTCCTATCCAAAAATGTTAGTATTGAGAGATTGGAATTTGCTAAATAGCTAAGCTTACATAAAATCATATCCAGTTGCCGGTTTGGCCGCAAGCTTACCTGAAGCACTCGGGAGTCATGAATTCCGCCCTCTTTCCAAAGAATATAAGCTACTCCGATAGGATGATTAATGTATGGAGTTTCCTCGGGGTCTTTTCTTCGCTGGTCCTTATGTTTTATGGCAGCAAATTGGACTGCTTCTAGAATTGGGCCAATTACATTTATTGGGTTGTCCTGTATCAATCCGTCCGCGTCTTCTTCGTCCGCCATTTTGAAACTAATTTCGTGCCCAGTCTCTTCTGATGCGGTTCATAATGTCCCGGGGGAGGGTGGGGCTTGACGAAGGCTATCGAGTTCGACTTCCACTAAGAATGAATAGAATGCAAAGAACGCACTTTATCACGCGTACGCAAAGCACAACGCTGTCGTCCGCCTTCCGTAACCTGTGGTTATTACTAGTTTAGTCCAAAAAGTTATTAATTTTGACCTCCTAAAGCGGTTGACATCTTCATATCGATGTACAGTCGAACTACCCCAAATGGAAGGATTTAGTTGTCGCTTACGGAAGGGGGTCGCTTACGAGAGTCGAACCACAGGGGGTCTTTTTGAGGAATGATCTTTTGGAAGAAAATTTATTGCATGCAGTTTTTACGTTACGATAGCTTATATGAGTTCCGTGGTGTCACTATAAAAAGATTTTCGTATACTTTGAGTAGTACTTTAGTACTAGTTTAGTAGTTTAATGTCTATCCAGCGGATAACGCAACAGGTTTCCTTGAAACTTATCCGTTGGATAAGCCGGATAATGATTTATCGACCGATGTGTAGCTCTTTCTAACATTTGAACAACCAGGCGACAAGCGGTGTACCGCCACCGAAATGATCCCCACCATCGAAATGATCCCCGCCACCGAAATGACCCCCAATCACCACCAAAATGATCCCCACCACCGAAATGATACCTATTCGCAATCGAAATGATCCCGTCATAAATTTTCGGAACCTTGGCTTAAATGGACTTGGGACTTTCCTATCTATTCTAAATTCTTCGTTTATTCATGCAAACACGATTCTAAACAGGGGAAAATAGAGAAAGCAATTAGACTGATAACAGTTCTATACACTGATTTTATTTTCAAAATTTTAACATTTTTTTAAGGAACTACATAAATCCGCCTTGAACAGGGAACAGGTTTATCATAATTATAACGTGATAACGAGCAGATTACAACTAGTTTTGCGTTAAAAACTTGACAGTGTTAGAGCATGCTGCCGGGCTATAAAATGTCAGCACCTTTTGTCACACTATTCTTTTATGTCACAAAGAAATCCACAGATATAAATGTCGGCTCACTCCATGACATCAGGGTGAGTTTACATGTACTGGCAAAGGCTGCACACAGTCAGCACAGCAGAAAAATAATTGTGAATGACAGAATAATTTTCATGATGTTAATGATTTGAGATGACAGCTACAGCAGCTAGTGCAAGTACCGAAATTAATTGGAAAGCACGTGTTGTAATGTGAGCCTGTAACTGACGTCATCACTGTCGTCATGACATCATCAGGAAGACATAACCTGATTGCAAAATTTGACTTATTTTGCTTTAACACAATTTTATTAAAAAGATTTTCTTGCAAAAATATTTTTAAAAAATTGGAAGAAATAGAAGACATAAGTGAATTGCATCTTTTGAACAAGTATTGTCTAGTGTTAAACCAAAAAAAAAACAATTTACTGCCAAATAAAGTGCGGTAAAAGGTAAATTGCACACCGTAAAAAAGATGCAATATAAATAAATAAAAAGCACGCACTAAATTGTTGTCCAGTTTTTCTAGTCCCCTTAATTTCATTCCCGATATTCCGGGGATCATTTCGGTGGTGGCCGCCGGTATATCATTTCGGTGGTGGGGATCATTTCGGTGGTGATTGGGGATCATTTCGATGGCGGGGATCATTTCGATGGTGGGGATCATTTCGGTGGCGGTACAAGCGGTCTCTTACAAGATCAGGTTAAACTATAGAAAATTTTAAAACTGTCAACCCAAAAAAATTACTGTCGTTCACTAGAAATGGTCGTTTACTACAACCGGTTGAAAGGGATTTGGATAAGTGTTGATTTGGTGTATTGGATAAGTGGTCGCTTATGGGAGGTGGTCGCACGTGTAGGTTCGGTTGGTAATTCAGTTTTATGTAAGTTAGATGTAGGTGCACAATTGAGCTCCTTACTTTTGACACTGGGCCTGGTTCCTCGAAAGATGGTTGAGTTTAATCCAGGATTGAGCAAAATTTTACTGAAGCAAGGTCTTCTTGTCTAAAAACAAGTACGAACCAGTTACGAAATACTGGTGTGCCTTTACTTCACGAAAAAGAAGTTATAACACAAAATTTTACTCTAGGCAATGAATAGGAAGGTAAATACAAAAAATGAAACAAAATTTTAATCCTGAATTAGGCTAATCGGCCTTTCAGGAGACCAAGTGTTAGCCGGCAATGGAGGGCAAGGTGACATGCATGGCTAAAACAGTGTTCGAAATCGCCTTTATTCTCCCTTTCAATTACTCACAATGCTTGTGTAAAGTGTTTTCAAGTCAGACAGGCGTGCACACAACAATGAAAAAAAACCTAATGTTATATGGCAGAATTAAGATCAGCTTTTACCCTGGAAAGCAGGGGATTAGGGCCTCTTGAGCCCGGGGGTGAAGGCTACTTCTTTTTAAGTGGCTAACAGGGATGTGCCGCTGTGCGGGGTCGCATTTTCACGACTGGATTGACTACAATAGGATCGCATTTTCAATGGATCGGAGTTCCTATAATGGGGTTGCACCTTTTCTGATTTTGGGGTGAGACAGTTCTTCATATTTACGGTTAGCAAACGTATTAGAATATTTGGACTGTAGGTGAAAAGTGAAGTGTTCTTCATTCAATTTAAAGAATGGGTCAAGTTAGGATGACCCTACCTATATTTTAGGATTGAAAAGGTAGATACATAAATAGAAAGTGACTAAGTTGGGATCGCGAAAATTACATATTTGCCCAAAATGTGACTATGATGGGGTCTATAGTTGGCCACAGATAAGACTATAACGGAGTAGGGACTTTGGAGGCCAGCGGCACATAACCAGCAAAAATTAACCCAAGAACTCCCCCCCACCCCACCGCCCCCGGGCTATTGAGTTAACACTGCTTAATTACAAAGATCGTATCTTAATATTTTACGGTTTCTTAACTTACTGACTGCCCCGAGAATTTTACTAAGCGATACTACTCACGTTATATTTGATGGTTAGCAATAAAGCTAATATCTATTTGATTAGCAAAGATTTTTACTTCGTCAGTAGCGTATTTCTTCTCATCAATTCCGGTCTTAAACTATAAATTCATTGCAACTTATTGTACTCATATAAATCTGGATAAATTTGTAAAGGGTCGGAGTTCCAAACGGACAGCTTTCCCGTTAAGAAAGAATTACACATGCGTCCGTTGCATTGATTTACCAGTTTCATGGCTCAGTTCGCCTAGTAAAATAAAATCCCCTAAACCAAATATAACTTATGGTAACTAATGATTGGGATCATTTCCATGAGGCAAATGATCCCCACTGAGTCATGCGGAATCAGTTAAATATTTCAGGTAGAGTATCTACAATTGTAGAAATATTCTTCATTTTCCGTGGATTAAATATAGCTATAGATGATAATGGCACTGCATCGTCCAGTCGGTCCTTGACTGATATATAAATTATTTCCCGGAATGGAGGATAATTTGCCGAGCACTCCGAAATGAAGTTATAAGATTAGCCTCTGTTTTCAAACGCGTAGAACTCAGTCAAAATGTAAAAACATGACTATTCCAGCCAACAGATGAGTGAAGTATGTGGCCTCTACTGACGGCGAAACATTGCACTGGTCGACGTTACAGCAGTCCACTGAACACCAGTCTCCAAACTCCACACATTGTTCGCCACTGCAAAGATCCTGATATCCACAACCTTTAGTATAGACATGCTTCTCCGAGTTCTCGATCTTGGTAGCTCTGTGCACTTTGAAACAAACGTCGAATTCTTCGTCCACATTGGAACAGTTAACAAGCATTCGATTCTTCTCGCAGTCTTCCCACGAAACCATAGACTGGCACACGTTACACAGCAAAGCAGAACCTGAAAATGATCATGTCAATAGCCTTGATGAGCAATTGAGTAAACGAAATAGACAAGAAATAATTTTCGCAGTTATAACAAAGGAAGGAGGAGTTACTTTCAAACTGAAACCGGATGTAAAAGTCACGCGGATTATTCATAAAAAATTAAAACCGTTGCATTTTCAAATCAAGTCGTATTATCTGTCTGGCGCAAATTATCCAATGGATAATCCGTCTCTTGTGTGAAAACGGCCAATTCCTTGTTAAAACCCGGGAACTTGCATTGCACCAACAAGAAATTAAAAGTTAAGGTTTAAGAACAATGCCCATACTTAGCACCTTTTCAGGTAATTTACTTTAGCAGCGTAGTATATGAATAGTAGTCAATTTCCAACGCTATTATCAAATACTGGATACTGAAGCCGAAAGGTGACCAAAATGATGTCATTTTTGGCTTGAAGATAGGCGTGGGGAAGGGAACCTGTGACGAAACGCAAATGCTGCTAGACGATCTTTAGTTACATAACGCTAGAAACCTTTAGAATGCGTGCTGATAAAACAAATCGTTACCAATAAAGCTTTTCCTTTCTTGGTCAATTTGTCAGCGTATATCAACCGCAAACACTGAAAGCCGTACACCCCTAGCTATTTCCCAAAGCGGAGCCCTGCGGAAAAGGTCAGTGCCGTAGAAACAGCGCCGGTCGCTTTTTTAACCGTCCTCGCTCCCGTGGCCTTCATGGTTGCCGGGTGGCTTAAGCTCCCTGGATATGACAGCAGTATAAGACCGTTCAACTACAGATCAATGTGAAATGAATCACGCTCTTCAAATTTTTTCCAGGAGTTTATTTGAATTCTTAGAGAATGGGCCGCACTCGCAAGATGAACTGAGTAGAATCCAAAAAGTGTGTAACTGATTTCGTTGTCGTGCTTTCAAGCCCCGCATAAAGCCCTTTGTGCAAAGAACTTCAAAGAAATGTACCAAAAGCACCGGGGGTACCTTTTAGAGCTTTTTAGTTACTAGCATTGCAGGTTTGTCTTTCTTTCATATAGCTTATTTTTTAAAGTTATTACCATCGCTGTAAACAGTGCTTACGACATGGACGGAGAAAAACACGGCATTAATAAGAAAGACGTAGCTCAATTGTTCATTATTTCAACTCGTTGAAATATGTGGAATGAATTGCATCACCCCCGGCGTAAAATTTTTTTTTAAAATATTGTCCTCGTGTATTCACTAGATATTTTGTAGGTATGATCCTTTTCACGCTTTTGTGTTTAACTCGCGTACTTTTGCATTAATTATTTTTATCTTTTCCTTCTCAAAATTAAAGCGAATAGTTTCCTTTATTCAAAGCAAACTTAAAGGATGTGTTAAAATAACGTGAAAATGAGTTGTTAAATTGTTTTCGCCGGCTTTTGAAATTCAATTTATCAAATTATCAACAAATCTTTCATAAGCTCAATTCGCCTTAAGTTTTGTTAGAGAAATAATACACTGATTTACAAAAGCATGTTATGTACAATGATCATTTTGCCTTTTTGTGTTTTGCCCACAATGGTACGAAAAGTATCTAGGCTCGCAACTTCCATCATCTGATCTCTAAAACGATCTCAGCTGATCTCAGCGAACTGCATCGTATTCAGATACATTTGAAACCTTAAAAATAACCGTGCAAAATGGTTTGCTCAAATTTGAACAATATCAGTAATATAGCGTCACTTGGCTTGTTGCAGCCAAGAATCTGTTAAACAAAGGCTATGAAGATCGTTGATTTTACACAGATATTTAGTTCTCTTCATTTAAGAACAACAACATTCTAATTAAAATGATTCGAAATATAATGTTACAATTCACTTACCTGCGTAAATAAAAAGAAACAAAGTTGAGGTAAGAAAAATAAATTTGATCATTTTTACGTCAAGGCAGCTCAAGTTCATGTATCGGAAACACACGTTGCTTTGACCAAAAAGTGACAAGTACCCTCTTTTTAATTGAGAAAATACTATGGAAACAAAAATACGTTTAATGTTATGTCCATTATAATACTGAGGCAATGGAGATTCGTAAAGAAGTTATACGTTCATGATTGTCGGCCTTGAGTGCGAAGCCATACTCTATCTAAATATCATTAAAATTAGAAATATTCGCCCTCTTAATTTAATTCTAAAATAAAATATTGAAAGCGAAACCACTTAAAGGCAACGCTTATAAACGAGTAGGTTAATTATGCTTGCACGGAAATGACCTATTGGTCATCTCAAGTCGTGCTTTCTTTCTCCTTCTCCTCCCTAAAGTGAAAAGGTCTTTTACACCATATTTTTAAACCTTAATGAAAAGATCTCAAAAAGAACTATTGAAATTAAAAAAATATGTAACAATAAGGATAAAAAACACTGGGCCCGTATTGAGATGTCACGTCTGTGACGGCAACGCAAACATAAAAAAAGCGAGGTTTAATAAGCAAAACAACTCTGCACATGCAACGCACTTTTCATTACATTTCTTAATCTACCGTCATTGCACGAGTACGCCCTGAAATTTCCTTAGGAGACGTTTTCAAGAGGGCGTAAACACACGATTAAGAACTTTTCTTTCTCTTTTCAAACTTGAATCAGTGTGTCTCATATGAATTCACCCCCAGAAGAATGCGTCTACATTTGACAAACTGAGCAAATATGAATCAATTGCCATCAACTTTGAGAAAACTAAAATCCACTTTTTAGCTAAGTTTTCGCTGTAGCGCAGTCTTCGTGGAATGGTTCAACTCTTGCAAGAAAACACCTCAAGTGAAAACAAAAATAATAATTGACAACAACAATAATAGTGACAATAATAGTAATAATATTAATAATATATATTAATAATACAGCAATCATCTGAATAAAAATATAGAAAAATACTAGCCTTTTAAGATTTCAATAGCACTGATTGGAGCCTGTAATATGTTTTAGATGTCTTCAATTCCTTTGTTTCACGCGTTTGCAACAAAGGAAAGGGAAGAGGTGTGCTCGCAGGCTAAATAAGGCAAATATTTATACGCCACACAGTCAAAACATGTCAATAAAAACAGAAACCAAATGCTCAGAACAAAAACGGAACGTACTGATGGAGAGAAATCAAGTTGAAAGTCAAGAAATTGTCCGAAATCAAATTAAATGAATTTTAGGAAACAAATACATGAATACCATATTAGAACTGAGGGATGAAGAGTTTAATGAACACACGTGCAAGATTATCGCTGCGATGAACTTAATTCTTTTAATTAATCATTTTTTCCGCTGTTAATTCTACTGCATGTGATATTCATATATTCATAACACGTGAAAGATCATCGGTCGCGCACATACAATACAGTACAATGCATTTTATTACTTCTCCCAATTTGGTTTTCGGAATTAATTTACAAGATTATCCAGGTGTGATCCTGCACGTGTTGAATCTTTCTCCCGCAGCTCAAATTTATTGAAATTTCATATTTACTGTCATTCATATAATTTATTCCTTATTTCACCTTCATCCGGGGTTTATAATGAACCCGGTAACTGACAAGTTACCAGTTGGACCAATTGGCTTATTTGTAGCTTGTTAGCTCAACTGATTATGGCGCTTCACAGGTATCGCAGAGGTTTCTACGCAGACTTCAGCAGTTCGAATCCCGAACACCCCTCAATTCACAGAGAAACGGTGATTAATTTCGGCGAGAGTTCTGTAACGGAGCGACGAAGCTGGGTCGGGCCGATCTCTAATCGGATAAGTGTTCATACAAGAAAAGATATCCGGTACAGTGTAGACATGGCCTACGAAATTCCATTTATGGGTCGTCTCGGATCGTTTGACTTCTGTATATCTCTCGAAACTAGTAGAGCCGATGCTATTGGTGGCCCGAACATGGGATTTCAACGCCGTGGCAGGAGTATGTCGCTCTACCCAGTAATGGATCATTAGGATTCCATAGAAACAAAGCTCCCCTCGTGGTATTCTTTTGAGGTATTCTTTTGCAAGAAAATAGGAAAGAATAATGTTTCATTCTTAAAGTATCATTTTACTTACACATGGGCTGGGTTTTCGGTCTTTTATTTTTCCTTGTGACTACTTTGTTCCAGAACAAACAGTTTGGGCGGCGTATTGACATAGAAGGCTGCTTTATAATGAATGATGGCGTATCTATTGCCATGAGAAGAAAGAGGTGTTTGATCCAGTCACATTCGCTCAAACACGCAGCCATAAATTTTTTTAATAATCTTTTAAAATTAGTAAGAAAGGACAATAGACTCGAATTCGAATATGTAAGTTAACAAAATAAGTTACCCACGTTAGTCCACCTTAAAATGACTAAACTAATCCCGACTTACAGCCTTGTTTTGAAACAAACAAAAGGGTAATTTCATTTGCTGTTTCACGATTACTTGTTTGATAAGTCAATAAGATATAGAAAACAAAAAGGATAGCCTCCGCTTCAGTCACCGCTAGTTTTGAGTCCAGTCGCAGGTCGGCTGAAGTACCTGACTTGGCACTTATTACGTCCTAGCTCGTTTACGTATTCTATTCTTTCAGATTATTCAGTTGTTTACAATTTCCGTTTTTCGCTTCTTCCTGATTAAAATTTCCATTCACACGACCCTATCAGAGGTTCCTACATAATTTAAAAGGCTGTCTCTGAAATGACGAAACGTTTAGCCTTTTGTGAAGGTGGGACAAACGACATGTTCAGAAGTCACATTCAGAATCGAAATGAGTTTAAGAATAATGAACGAATATATATTTTTAAAAACAGATTTTAAAAACATTGGTTGAGTTTTCATCGGCGTTGTTGTTTTCATCGACATATCGGCTTGCCTTCATACGACTTAGTTTCAGTTGGTTTTGTTTGAGGAAAAAAAATGGGAGGACAACTTAGAAGTTATGAATGCTTTCACAAGAGCTTCAGCCGTTGAAACATTGATATATACTTACGAATCTTAGTTATATTTCTAAGGTGGTAGAATGCCCCTTTAACTATATTGTAGATGTGAAAAGACATCGTTACAGTGTTATCGAAGATGACGCCGACATAACGCGCCTTATTTGAGGGCTTGATGATATCAGTTCTTATTTTAATATATAAGGAAGCCGTGGGGGTAGTGTCTGAACCTAGAATAGAGAATGAGAAGTTCCGTTCTGTCATTATTTAGTTTCAGTTTGTTAGTAGTCATCCGGTTAGTGATATCGATAAGACAGGTTTCAATCCGGGAAATTGTAGTGGAAAGATCAACGCTATCATCACAACTGAAGGTGGTGTACAGCATATAGATGGAATACTCCAAATGTGAGCTGACGAACTGAAGAAGTAAATCCATCAATCTGAACCGACTGGGAACGATCCGTAAGAGAAAGGCTGAAGCCATGCAACCGCTTTTCTGTGCGGCGGCGACATCAATCGATTTGACACAAAAACGAGAATATCTCTCAATAATAGAGATCGACTAAAACTGGCGAACAGCAGAAAATCACAAGTATATCAGTAAAAACAGAGGAAATCCAGCGAGTGTTATGGGTAGTCGAGTATGGTGGAAAAACGTCCACCTAGTCTCACAGCGTCGTGCAACGACAACCTGCGTTAATTTCGACCATGCCTCACTGGACCATCTAAAAGACTATTTTGGGCGCCTGTGCCATGATGACAGTTATGTGAGACGGCTACTGATGTGCTTATCGAGGGGGATGTGGAAGTTCCAGAGATAGCACAGAAGGAGGTTGGGGTTAGGGTTAGGTTAGGGTTAGGGTTAGGGTTAAAGAGAAAAATATGATTTGCCGTGTAACCCTAGTAAATGCAAGGAACTCGTTGCTAGGAAGAAAAACAATAACACCCATTACAATGAGCAAATTTGCAATATTCCACAGTGTAATAGTCTGTCGTTACTAGGTGTTAAACTTCAAAGTAACTACAAGTTCAGTGAACATGTAAGACCGAAATTAGTAGTATATTATTATATATATTATAGTCAAAGCAAACAGATGTTTGCATGTTTTAAGGTCTCTTAGAAGGGAGCAATTCTCTCAAGTAGAGATAGACCATTTATTTAAGTCCTTAGTTCTACCCAGTCGGGGCTGGCAACGGCCTTTGATCTTGCCGCTTTTGATCGCCCAGTTAAGAAATCTGTCAATCATTCGAGAACTGTAGCGAGCATGCGCGAAACGGGCTGAGAACAACAACAACATCAAGAAGTTCGTCTTCGCAGTTATTCGACAGTGTGAAGTGAATTCGCTTTTGGCCCTGTTGGTCATTGCTTTCTTTGCTGTAACCGATTTTTTCCGCAGTAAAGTGGGGCTTACGTTTTCCTTTCTTCTGGTCTTGCGTTTGTCATTACATGCGGTTTACTACGCTAAGAACGAGACCAGTGAATAGTCATTGTACATGTACATGTCCCTCGATGCCCGACCTTTTGGCTCACTACAGGCTTTCAAGCTGTGTTTCTGTTTAGAAGACCCACAAGACTAGAAAAAGGGCCAACCCTCCAATGCGTATGTAGAAGACTTTATATTTTCAAGTGAAAGGCCGAAACTTAATCCTTCGTGACATTAAAAAAAGCGCGGTGGCCGTTGTCAAATAGAAGAATTGTCAGAGTTGTTTACGGTTTACGGTTACTGTTAATGAAACAAAGTAAACCCTCTCAACTTAAAAATTGCCTGGTACTAGTGGATATTGAAAACACCATAGGATGCCTTCAAACAAAAATTTAAAATGATTATTAAGATAATATTAGTTGCAGTCAACAATAACAGTTAGAAACTAGTGTTGAGGCTGGCAAAAATATTTTTCGGAAACCATAAGCCTTCACTGACTTTGCTGTTACAATAAGTGGTAAAAGGGAATGAAAATGTGAGATCACCTCCCTGGGCTTACACTGAAAGAGAGTATGGGTAGTAGGACACATTGTGCATTTCCCTACCCTTTTTAAGCCAAGAGACATTATTTTATAATCCTGATTCATTTCCTTTAGCATACAGAATTAAGGTAGCTTTTAAACTTAGAAACTTGGCAAAACTTGGGGCGAAAATGGTGGTACCAATAGACTGTACTCTATAGACCGCTTCTTCTTCAACCTTCACAACCCAAACAGACACCTTGTTCAAAACTCTAAAGGGTGAAATGGTCACCACCCTAAATCAGCAGCACATACCCATCTAGGCCAAATAAGCCAAGGGTAGTATCGTAGAAAGAACTGCTGAGAGGATAGGGCTCAAGCCCGACAATAACTTCTTTTGATGGTTGATAAAAAATCAATTTTACCTTGTATACAAACAATAAACTTAAGTTGTATATTTTTCAAGCCTCTTCTGATTCTCTTTATAAACTTTGCAAAACATTCACTTTTCTTTTTTCTGTTTCTTGTACTTCAGTCCTTTGAGGGATTTTCTCAACGCATACCCTTTCCTGATGTACTCACTCTTATTAACAACTGAATTAGCCTCTTGTTCTTACACTAAACCACTAAAATCATTCAGGTATAATTCATAACTACAGGGTAATTTTTGTACCAACAATTTCAAGGAAATACTTGAAACCGAAGTCACTATCTAAAACAAAACTACTAAACACTGTATTGCTGTTGGAAATTTATTGATTATCACTTCAATGACATTCCAGTGAAGGTTTTGAAGGTTCAGTAAACCCTCCCTGCAGCCTTTTGATATTAAAAAATAGCTTATACTGACAGACCCAGTATATGTGAAGCAAGTTATTGGAACATTTACCCTGGTTTTTACTAAATTGGCCCTGTATTCTGTATTTACGCCCATAAATATTTGTTGCGCCTCCCGGTGTACAGAAACAAACTTACGAACAGCGAAGTAGAAAGTCAGTGGTTTGATGAACATTCACATATGACTGTTGCAAGACTCATACCAATATATTGTGCTCTTAGCATTTGTTAAGATAAGGAAGAGAGTCTTAATACCACTGTAAGTGGAAAAATACAAGAAATGTAGACTGCGAGCAGTCCCTCTTCAGTCAGTCAAGTCTAAGCCTGGCAGGACGGGAGAGAGCGAATTGGCCGAGAGGGAAACTGGAGAGAGGCGGGAAGAAGAGGCCTATCAGTCGTTTTTGGCCTCTCCTTTCTGAATGAAGTGATAATTTCCTAGTCCATATTAATAACTTTCTGAAGCTAATCCAAGTCTTTTTTAAGCTAATCCAAAAACGTAAGGGCTGGGGAAGCTAACGTGATACCTGACTACATCGTACACACTCAATGAAACTTAAGATGAGCAAACACTTGCTAAAGGTAATTAAACTTAATGGACATGGCTATAAATTTTGCAAACAATTCAAACAGAGTACTCCATTAGTTGAGGCCAAATGCGTTACAGACTATCATACCGTCACTCTTCTTTTTTTTCTTTCCAGTAAAGAATAACAACTTAAAATAAACGTGTTCAGTTACAACCTTGAAAGTCCAACAGCCATTACAGGATGTAACCCACAACCACTTGATTTCCTTAAGTTCGCTCTGGCCAACGAAGTGTTCGAAACCGGTCAGCTCAGTTTGACTCACTCACAATCAGTTGCGATTTATAGCAACTTTACACAGCTTTTTACTTAATCGATTAACTTGGTACAAGACAATTGTTGTGGTTAACTCGCTTAGCACTCAGCACCATAGTTTCTAAAGAAGCCTAAGTAGCCTGTTAGTGACATTTGAAGTTGCGTTACATCATGTACGTCTTGATAATTATTACGTGTTTCGGTCATGTGACGTTGTTGTTGAACTCGGACTCTAGAACGGAATTTGACTCGAGACTTGTCGAGATTTTTATGCGAGATTTGTCGAGATAGTTTTGTGTTTTTGTTTGTGAAGATTTACAGTCTTGGAATAGAAGTAACATTTTGGTCCTTCGGAAACCGGATATTCGCATTGGTGTAATAATTGGACTCATCGGAACCAGTATCGTGGAATTTGCAAGGGACTCGTTCGAACTTGGAAACATTTGGCGGGAAGTCCATCGAGAACTGAAGCTGGAGGAATTATGGATGGAAAAATAGAAGAGTTAAAGAAAGAAAAAAGAACCCTCAAGACAAGTATTACGAAGCTTCTGAACGAATTAGCTGCGGAATTATCGACGAAAACGCCAAACAAGGAAAATGTCACGGCAAAACTGCAGGACATCGACAAGCGACGGGATAAATTGTTGGAGCTGTTGGACTCGCTTCAAACCTTGTACGGAGATAATAAGCATGCATCGCTGGCAGCTTCAACAGGTGATGAAGCGGATAAAATGATAGATCGTGTGGATAACGAGACAAAGGAAGCTCGGCTTTTCTTATCGCAAAGTAACAGCAAGGAAAGCGAAGGAAATAACACAAGCCAGCTGGGCACATTTGAGAGCGCACATGGCAAAGATGGTCACGTGGTCGACGCAAACAAACAGCTCGAGCGGATTCGAATCCCAAAGTTTTCGGGCGACAAGAAAGAATATCAGTCGTGGTGGGCAGCGTTTTCCAGTTGTGTGGATGAAACAAATTTGTCGGCTCAGTTTAAAATGTTGCGGCTCGAAAGTTGTTTAGTAGGAGAGGCGGTCGAAACGGTGAAAGGGCTTGGTTACTCGGATCATGCCTATGAAGCAGCTAAGGCAAGGTTGAATCGAAAGTATGGGGGAAACAGGCGACAGGTTCAAGCCCATATCGATGAGCTACGTAAGATGAGGCCAATAAACGCTGATAATCCGAGAGAGCTAGAAAGATTTGCCGACATTGTGGAGAGGACTGTGGTTTCTTTAAAGGAAAATAAGAAGTTTGCTGACCTGGAAGGAGGAACATTGTACGCAATTGTGCTGGAAAAACTTCCTCAAGCTCTACTTAGCCAGTACTATCGATGGATTAAAGAAAAGGGAAGCTTGGAGTCTCTTGAAGAGTTGCGTCGCTGGTTTGCTGAGGAAGCTGAGTACCAGGTACAAGCATCAGAAATTAAGCATGGTTTGTCCAGTGTTGGAAGTGTACGAGGAAAGAGCTCAACTAAGTCTTATTTCGGGACCACAGAAGAGAAACGTGATCGTCCCTGTAAAGTGTGCAACCAAAAACACCCAATTTGGAAATGTGATATGTTCAAAGGAATGGAACATAGAAAGAAGTGGGAGACGGCGAAGAAGCTTGGACTGTGTTACCGTTGCTTGGGGAAAGGGCACCTTGGTGACTCATGTACTTGGAACAGAGAGTGTGGAATTGACGGATGCAAGGACAGACACCATCGGTTACTTCACGAGGAGAAAGTAGCTTCTGGGACCATGGAGGGGAAGGCTGACACACCCGTGACAGAGGAAAACAAGTCCAGTACGTATGAAACAGTGATAGAACATGCACAGAGGAGTATTGCCTTGCGTACTGTTCCTGTCATTCTGAAACATGGGGAGAGACGCTTGCAAGTTAATTGTTTCTTAGACGAAGGCAGTGATACGTCGTATGTTAATGAGGATGTGGTAGAGGAACTGGGGTTGTATGGTAGGAAGGAAAAAGTAATTATCAATGTTGCAAATGGACAGAAGGTCAATTTAATGTCAGCAACCATGGAGATTGGCTTGGAGAGTCTGGATGGTCGGGTGGACACAGTCATTGTAGCGAAAACATCTAATAACATCTGTGGTGGGATGAAACCCACCAACTGGCTGCAAATCAAAGACCAGTGGAAACATTTGAGAGACATTCCTTTCCTAAGCTTGGAAAAAGGAGTAAAATTGACATGCTTATTGGTTCAGATTATTACAACCTGCTGTTTCCTATGAAAGAGGTTCGTGGAGGCGACAATGAACCTAGTGCCAGACTGTGTCCATTAGGGTGGACAGCAATTGGTACCATTGGTACATCTGAGGGACTTGGAACAAGTAACACTGGGTACCTGAATACCTATCGCATAAGCCAGTCAGAGTGTAGTGATGGAGATCTGAATTATCTGCTGAAACAATTTTGGAGCCTTGAGGCTATTGGGATCACACCGCAGGTGGAGCAACCACTTTCCCCTGAAGAGAAACTAGCCTTTGATAAAGTGAACGAATCAATCAGGTTTGATGGTGAAAGATATGAAGTTGCGGTGCCTTGGAAACATGAAAGACCAGAATTACCGCCAAACCGACAGATGGCAGAGAAACGCCTTCACACAGTTGAGAAGAAGTTAATGCAAGATGAGAAGCTGGCACAGGCTTACCAATCAGTGGTTGATGACTACTTAAGTAAAGGATATATCCGAGAAGTCCCAGAGGATGAGCCAAAACCACCATCAGAATGGTTTCTTCCACATTTCCCTGTGGTAAGGCCAGAGAAGGCCACAACCAAAGTTCGGGTTGTTTTCGATGGCTCAGCTCAGCAAAATGGAAGGAGTTTGAACAGTGAATCACTACCGGGTCCTAAGTTGCAAAGTGACATTGTGAACGTTTTAGTTAAGTTTAGAAAAGAGCCAGTTGCATTGGCTGGTGATGTGAGCCAAATGTATCACCAGATACTTCTTAGACCAGAAGACAGGGCTCTGCACAGATTTTTATACAGGAACTTGGACAGTGGGGGTACACCAAAGGTTTATGAGTTTAAGAGGTTTATTTTTGGGGGGTGTTACTGCCCATTTTGTGTCCAGTTTGCTTGGCAACATCATGCCAGACTTCACAAGGAGACTTACCCATTGGGAGCTAATGCAGTTCTAGAACACTGTTACATGGATGATCTGATGCCATCTGCACCTACAGTGGATGATGCGAAGGACATAAGAAAGCAGCTAACCGAACTAGGGGACTTGGCTGGTTTTCACATCCGCAAATGGATCTCTAATGAACCGGATGTAATTGCTGACATTGTGGAAGAAGATCTTGCTTCTGAGATAGACTTGGAGAAGAGAGAATTGCCAACAACCAAGACCCTGGGTGTCCTGTGGGCCGCCACAGACGACAAATTTTCCTTTAGACACTCATTACAGTTGGATGGATTTGAATTCACCAAGAGGAATGTTTTGAGGCGAACAGCATCAGTTTACGACCCATTAGGCTTCTTATCACCTTATGTAATCAGGTCCAAGTTGTTGATACAAAAGGCTTGGTTGGAGGCACGGGATTGGGATGAACTGTTGCCAACACATCATCAGCGAGAATGGACAAAGTGGTTTCGAGAATTGAAAGACCTTGAAGTTGTAAAAATCCCAAGGTGTTTGAAAGACCCAAGTCCTAAGGTGGAAGAACTGAGCATTCATACATTCAGTGACGCCTCAGAGAACGCATACACAGCTGTAGTTTACGCGCGTCATGTGTATGAGGGTGGCAACATTACTGCTCGAATGATTATGTCGAAGTCTAGGCTTGCACCATTGAAAGCAGTGAGCATCCCCAGATTAGAGCTTTTGGGTGCTCTAGTCGGATTACGATTAACAAGACAAGTTTGCTCTGCACTCAAGATACCTACAAATGGAGTGACATACTGGGTGGACAGTATGAATGTGGGGTACTGGATCCAAGGTCAAAGTAGAGAGTATAAGCCGTTCATAGCCCATCGTGTTGGAGAAATTCATGAGTTCTCTGCTCCTAATCAGTGGCGCTATGTTCCTACGGATTTAAATCCCGCCGACCTTGGAACAAGAGGCCTGACAGTGGAAGAGTTAGCAAGTGCAGATTTATGGTGGAATGGGCCCGAATTCCTGAAAAAGTCAAGACAAGACTGGCCAGAGTGCAAGTTTGACAAGCCAACGTCAACAGAGAACCTTGAACTTAAAGGAACAAAAGAATCAGGAACAAAGGATGCTACCAGTTACCAAATAATTGGAGAAGGTGAAGAAACGGCTAGTGTCAAAGAGGTGTGGCGATTGGACCCCTCAAGATACTCGAAATGGTATCGAGTCAAAACAAAAGGAGAACTGGAAATTGGGTTGTCTTTAGTTCGTGTGACAGCGTGGGTGCGCCGATTTACAAACAATTGTAGGAAACCAGCTGAGCAAAGAGAGAAGGGTGAACTGAAGCCATTGGAGCTTCAAAACGCTGAGGAATTTATCATTCGGGAGGTTCAGTCTAAGGTGTACTCAGCGGAGATAGAGCCATTGAGAAGGAATAAGGAAATCCTAAGAGGAAGTACATTGGCACCGTTTAATCCAGTATTAGTTAATGGCATTTTGAGGTCCAACACCAGACTACGGTATGCGGACGATCTCCCATATGATGTTAAGTGTCCAATCATACTGCCTAAGAGGAATCATGTCACAGGACTGATCGTTAAGTACTACCATGAATCAGAGGGTCATCAAATGGGGCTTAACTATACGATTAATCATGTACGGGAGAAATACTTAGTGGTCCATGTTCGTGAACAAGTGAAACGAGTCATGAGAGAATGTTTTGAGTGTGCGAGACGATTTCGATCAAGGCCAGCTCACCAGCAAATGGCGCCGTTACCGAAGATTAGACTGCAGCAATCCTCCAGACCTTTCGAGAGCTGTGCAGTAGACTTTGGAGGACCTTTCTTAACTAAGCAAGGCCGTGGAAGAGTGCGAGCTAAGCGCTATTTGTGTTTGTTTCTCTGTTTGAACACCCATTGTTGCCACTTAGAGATGGCGTCGTCTTTGGACACTGATGCATTTCTTAACGCCTTTGTCAGAATGACTGCGCGGAGGGGATGGCCGCAGCAAATGTTAAGTGACAATGGAACGAACTTTGTAAGCGCATCGAGGGAACTGCGAGACCTAGTCTCTGCTATAGACCAAGACAAACTACAACGGATGACCTCCAATAAAGGAGTGAGTTGGAAATGGAACCCACCTGCAGCGCCACATTTTGGTGGAGTATTTGAATCTATGATCAAGGCAGCAAAGCGAGCTATTTTTGCTGTACTCGGTGATGCAGAGGTTAATGATGAGGAGTTGGAGACAATCTTCATTGGCGTAGAAAGTCTGATGAATTCGAGACCTTTAACAGCTGTGAGTGACGACCCTAACGACGACCGCGTCTTGACTCCAAATCACTTTCTGATCGGGCAGATAGGTGGTGATTTTGTACCAGAGAGCGTCGACACCGAGCCATTTAATCCCAGAAAACGCTGGAGAAGACTACAAGAGCTCACAAGACATGTGTGGAACCGATGGATGAAAGAATACTTACCGCAGATTGGATCAAGACAGAAGTGGTACTTTCGTAACGACAATTTGCGGGTTGGAGATGTTGTCGTTGTTATCGATCCCGGAACAGTGAGGAGACAGTGGAATGTTGGGCGTATCGAGCAGACGTACCCTGGCCCTGATGGCCTTGTGCGAGTGGTGGACGTACGGGTTAATGGCAAGACCCTTAAGCGACCGATAACTAGAATCTCCCCGCTGGAGATTCGGGACACCGAACTGTAATCAGATTAATGTGTAACAAGAACACTTCGGAGAACTATGATCTAGAGCTAAAGATGTATTTCAGTTAAAATGTATTCGAATTTCAGCTTCCCTGTAATTCGGGAGGGGAAGAAATGTTAGTGACATTTGAAGTTGCGTTACATCATGTACGTCTTGATAATTATTACGTGTTTCGGTCATGTGACGTTGTTGTTGAACTCGGACTCTAGAACGGAATTTGACTCGAGACTTGTCGAGATTTTTATGCGAGATTTGTCGAGATAGTTTTGTGTTTTTGTTTGTGAAGATTTACAGTCTTGGAATAGAAGTAACATAGCCCCTTTCATTTCCATATGTGTATTAGACGTTTCTATCGGAAATATGCGGGTACGAACTGTAGTTTAATGATTTGGCTTAAAAGATTGGACATAGGGTTACAAATAAAGATGTCCTGGCATAGAATCAATTCAAATCAATATATTTCATTTTAGGTT
>OZ037996.1:45339412-45349412 GCA_964035705.1 Porites rus | reverse complement strand
AACAACTTTTCGTTACAGTCCTTGCAGGGCCGAAGAAGAGAAGGATCCAGAAGGAATTAAAAAAGCGGGCGACAAAAACAAAAATGCAATTTGGACCCTTCTTCTCTCTTTGCCGGAGTTAGTAACTACTTTTCAGAGGAATTATTACAATAATCAGCTCAAGGTAACGCCAAAGAAAATGGCGGGCCTTTATTGCTGTGATTAGCCTCTGACAGACCCACCGTCTTTTTTTCTGGTTTGTCCCTTGATCCTGGCTGTAGGGACAAGTACTGCCCTTTGCATGTAAAACATAGGGCACTAGGATGATTCGACTTCTCAATAGGATCTTCCTCCCTCCATGTAAAAAGTCCCCTTAGTAAAGAAGAATCTCGATTTCTCCAACCTTCGGATCGCTTTTTCGAAATTCCCGATAATTCGAACCAAATTATTAACCTAACTTCTCTTCACCAGTAATTTATCCCCGATGTTTCAAGATTTTATTGACATTCATGTCCTTAAAGAATAAGTTGAGAGAATTTGATGAACGATCAAAGCACTTCCCTTAAGTGATCATTTTTTATTACTTCTCGCAATCTTTTCTTTTGATTGTGTATTGATATTGTTTGGAGAAAATTGATTTTGGTCACGCTTGGGACTTAAAGGGGCTGTGTCAGGAAATTCAGCTAAATTAGATTATTGCAAAATGCTCGTTAAATTAAAAGAAACATAAAAATAACCGCTTAAAACGTTAAAGGAAGGTTAAAATAACGTAACAGATACAATAGCTGCCATGGATGGGCAAAACTGAAGAAGACTGAAACGGATTGAAATTAGGGTTTTTGAAACTGTTCAGCCTAAGTTTATCTCTGCTGTTTGCAGCTTCAAAAATAATGCTCAGGGGACATATTTGTTTGTCTCTAATCTCTGATTTTGTCATTTACATCGTGTAATTTCTTTGCCTACTTTCACTAGTTCCATAGCGACTGAGGGCGAGTAATTGGCAAAATTTTACAAAGTGAAGTGGACTGCCGTGACACAGCCCCTTTGAAGGTAGCATGCGATTCTCTAAAACCGCACCGTGACGACCAAACGCGAACTCGGTCGAAGTCCACTCTAAAGGGTTTACAGTAATAGACCCGTGATTAGAAGAATATATATAGATATATATGAAACAATGTTAATAATTAAAAACCAAACAAATAAACAAAATAAATCGTATGACTGGCTACTTCAGTCCCTGCCCTCGATCGACCTTGAATTCTTGTTTTGGTTTCTTAGAAAAAAGTAGACACATTGAATTCCGCAAAGCTGATCGTACTACGTGAAAATTAACTTTGCAAGACATCAACACGACAGCGAAAGAACCTAAAACAGAGCGGGATTGTAGCCATAGACAGCTGTTTCGCCATTCTTGTGTACGATCAGCTTTGCAGAATCCATTGTCTAGTTTGCGGTCCTTTTCAGTTTAAATGTCAATTCAGTTTTTTTTCAGTAAATGGTAAAGGCTCAATTTTCGTTTTGTCTTGTCAATAAAATTCCGGCGGACAAAGGTGAAACGAAAAGAGATTTCAGCGCGACCAAGTGAGAGGGAATGCATAGGAACCTTTTTTCATAAGTGATGCAAAATGGCGGGCGAAGAACTACTGACGATCCGGCAGAATTGAAGTTACAGTCCCCAGTAACTATAATAGTGATCTAAGTTCTTAACATGCAAATTGGAAGACACAAAAGCATTATATGCTCAACATAAAAACAAGAGACTTACTTGCCACCCATATAGTAGCCTGTGAACAGGCTTTCTGTTTGGGGAAAGGATATACGATGAAAAAATACCTCTCCTTGCGATCATTTCCCCAAACAGAGAGCCTGTTCACAGACTGCTTCCATATAGCACCGTGATTGCAATCAAGATGATTTATAAACCACACTTTATACCACAGTAAAGTTAACAAAATGAGATGTGGCCCGTAAAAACAGACTCTGGCCGAAGTATAATCACCTGTAAAATTTGGCCCAGTCTAAATCTACATGTATTTTACGTTTTCGACTTTGGCTTGCACCTCTCACAATGCATTCTACCGGCTCATCCGACACTATACTGTACTTACCAAGCGAAATACAAAGAATTAAGGCAAACGCGAAGCCGATTGTCTTCATTTTTCATTTAACTGGTCTTCCTCAGTTAACACACGAAGCAGGAGTTCAAAGCTGGGACAAATGTTTGTCAATTTATAAACATATTTTTAAGGCACATATTTTTTAATTCACGTGATCGACACACAGCCGTTTTTAGTGTCGTCACGCAACGTAAATTTTTTGAAAAACGGCTGTGTAGTAGACTGCGAGCAGTCCCTCTTCAGTCAGTCAAGTCTAAGCCTGGCAGGACGAACACCGCGGCAAAACGTCTACGCATGCGCCGGGTTGAGCATTTCCGGTCTCTTTTTCAGTCATACTTTCCAGTCAGATCAAAGTCTCCCGCGCGCGCTCGGCTTCATTCTGTGTGCAGCTTGTGGTTCAGTTGTTCTGCTTCATGCTGCTCGTGTTTTTGACTATTTCGTAGTTATTGAAATTGCTTTTATGGATAACCAGGCACAGATCACTGAAACAACTAGTCGATTAGATTCAGAAAAGGTAAGATGATAATAACTCAGTGTGTAATTTGGGCTAGAGCGTCAGGTAAACTGATTTTCATTCACGAAAACAAAGTTTTTTTCACTTAACCTGGCTGAATCGAAACTAAGACATAAAAAGTTATCATTGCAAGCTTGTGTATTGTAGTTCTAATTTTCAGTTCTTCAGTATCTCAGTCTTCATGCCTTAAAGCCGATTCGAGCTTTATTTATTTATTTCTTATTTTCGTGTTTTGAAACGAAACTCTTCTGAGTTGATTGCCATGAAAAATAAGCTTAATTATAATGCTGAAGTTGGCAGCAAGTTGACAACTCTATTTATTTTTTTCATTCTCAGAATCAGAGAGCGAAAGCTGGTTCGATGGCTTTAAGAAGTCGAAATTTCATGCCATGTATTTAGTAGCTGAAAGTTTCGTGTTTGCGTGAGATGCAGCCGAGCCGCACAGTCTGAAATTATTGAAGTCTTCACCGACCAAAGAACAACCAAAGAACAACCATGTAAAAGAATTAAATAGGCATTTTCTTGAACAAAAGTCTTTTATAGGCATGTTTAGTTTCCCGGCACTGAAAGCTCCGGGTGTTCGTGACTGCAGTCATCAAAGTCGAGGTTGTTATTAAATCCCGCACATCTTTTGTTTTGAGTTCTTGTTTTCTCTGATAAAATTGTTGAATAGACTAAAATTTTATTTCCTGATTCTAGTGTTAATGATAATGATGACGTCTTTATTTTGGTTTCTTTCATAAGTATTGCCATTCTTTTCTTAGTTATCGCCTTCTCCCAAATTAACTTATGCCAAACCAGTAGCATGAAAGACAGCCAGAGAAAACAAATTCGTCTTGTCGAGCGCTCGCGACCTGCAAACTTCAAACATCATTTTCACTGTTGGTGCAAACAGATAACCATGTGGTGCAAAAGTTTGACACTAGAAAAATATATAAGCTTTCGAATGAAGTGACTTTTTTGGCCCCCTTTTTTGTCTGTTTCGCCCTTTTTGCTTTTAAACTTGGCTCGACGGCAATGTCAGGCTTACGCAATTGGTTTATATACTAGACCGGAAATAAAAAGCTGACCGGATGTTAAATTTTGTGCTCATGCGCAGTGCGTTTTGCCGCGGTGTTGGCAGGACGGGAGAGAGCGAATTGGCCGAGAGGGAAACTGGAGAGAGGCGGGAAGAAGAGGGACCCTCCCTCCTTTCCCGCCTTCTCCCCAGCTTCCCCTCGGCTTTCGCTCCCTTCGCTCGATTTTCTCGCTCGCGCTTTCCTCGCTCGCGTGACCATCCTAAGGGACTGCTCGCAATCTACAAGAAATGGAGCAAGATGGACGTTTAAAAATTCACGAAGCTTAAAAATAACTGAACTTGCCAAGATCCCGAATCACGATAAGTGAAGTCACCCGTGAACTTTTCATACATCACGCCTCCTGATGTCCAAAAGGTCCATTAAAAAAGTTCATAGAAACCTTCTCTTGATACTTGTGCGCGGGAAAACTTAAAACCGAGCAAAAACTCATCGTCCTTCCATGTCTGCCTTCTCCGCCATATATATTTGTTTTCAAGGAAAATTTGTACTCAGTCTCACTCGGCCGAATTTCTTAACTGGGGCGATCATGTAAACTCGGTTCCAGACCTCGCTGCCAGCCCCCCCTGGTTCTACCGAATTTTACATATTGCCTTTCTGTGTATGAAGCGTCTGAATCAGTTTTGAATATTATACAACTTTTTATAGATCGCTGCCACAAGTACCGCTTTGTTTCTTCTCCCGTTTCTATTAAGGATCTTTTATATAGACAGGACTGCAACATTTTAAAGGCTATTACCTCTGTAGATAACCATCCGCTGGGCTCATATTTACCACCAACAAAGGAGAATAAAATAATATAATCTGCGTAAAAAACAGTGTGCCAGTGAAGTCCTCCAAGGTTAAAACCGAACGATTTATGACATCTTATGTAATAGACTGATTTTTAAACACAAGATAAGGTCGTTTCTACTGTGACGGAAGATTTTTCCACTTTGAAACGAATTTAAGGCTCAACGGGAACTCGGTGCTTGACTCACGATAAAACTGGGGAAAACTAGACTCAAATGGCAACTCGCTTGCAGGGGCGATCCGTCACTTCTCCGTAGGACCGGGATCAAACCACTAACTGGTACAGCAGTAGACAAAACAGAGCTAAACTTGGTTACAACAGCGTTTATTCTTCAGCGGATCAAACAGCAATAACTCGGCTAGGACACGGCGAATAATCGACAAAACTAACTTACTTATACATGATTTTTACAACCATTGAAGACAAAAGAATACAATAGAAAAAAAAAAGAAATCACTTAGAGTTGAATGAAAACTAAATACAAACTCTATTTTTAACCTGAAATCTTTTGTTACTGTTCTATTTTAGAAAGTAAAAGCACTAAGACAAAGACCTAGCCAGGTCAGCAAAACAGCGTTTTTGTACAAAGTGTTACAAAATGAATTAAATTGCGAGTTCAGCTATCGGCTGTTTAAACAGGAAAAGCGCAGACTAATTGGAAGTTTTCACCTTAAACAAAAACTATTTTTAAAATTACAAGAGAGCCAAACCTTTCATATTCAAAATCCGTTTATTACCTCTCTTTAACTAACAACTTAATGAAATTATATTTTCACAAATAAATCTAACTAAATCGCAATGAGATCGGGATGCACCTGCACGAAAGGTATTACAATGAATAAATGTCGTCCGGTAGTAAAGTCACGAAAAATAGACTAAAGTCAAATAAACCATTATTAAGAAATTAAGTATTCTTTCAAGAGTCAACATTGACGTAAAATGTGTATAATTGAAAAGAGAACGAGCAATTAGTTTTGTCTTTTAAAGAACCTTTTTTATGATTTTGCTTTTTGCTTATGCTTTTCTATGATTATTACCTAGCGAACACAAAGCAAATGAAAGAAAGGACAATAAAATGGCACGAGCCTTTTTGCGGAGTTAAAACCTCTTTATGCAAATTCAGTATGAATTACTAAAACATCGTCAAAGCGAATATTTGAAAGCTATATGAAATTCGAGGCAAATAAAGAATTCATGGAAAATCTCTCCGTACACAACGTAGTATTTTATCATCCATTTGTAGTTTAACTTCAAGTTTAATTTTTAGGGTAGATTTTTGTTGAGTGTATAGGCAGCTAGAATGTAACAAAAGATGTGCGCTTTTATCTTTTGGCAATGAAGACTATATTAATATTACTATTATTATTGCCAAGTCCAAGTATAGTTAGGATATAAAATGATGTAACTGCATGCATGCTTAGGCTAAATATGGTGAAAGAACGTGCGATAATTTGTAATAGTCACTTAAGTTACATACATTACGATTGGAACTTTTACTGTACATGTGATTTGTGTAAAAATATAGTTACGCAAGGATGGTAGAAAAACCTCTGTATACTTAGAATGTATTAGTTATGTTTTAGTTGATCGTTGAGTTCCGTTATGTTACGTTGATCGTTTGTTGATGGTTGAATATGTGAGAATTGTACATCGCAGTAGATTGTTGGATTGGATTAAATCGTGTTTTTACATCAAAATATGTACAGTCCTCTTGTCATGATTAGTTTGAACCAGAGAGCGGGGTTATAAGAATTCCGCAACATTTTATACCACACCTGGATCGCAGTCTGTGTAACAGGATCTTACGATCGACGGTGTCGAAGGCTGCTGATAGGTCCAGCAGCAAGAGAACGACGCATTGCTTATTATCGATTGATTTCAGTATATCATTTTGAAAAAAAGAATAACTATGGTGTTTCTTATAAGAAGACTGGAGACTTTCATTCAGATCATTATCACACAAATAATCCGTCAGACGTATGGCTGCAGCTTTTTCAATAACCTTAGACAAAAACTTCTGGTTAATACAGGTCGAAAGATCTCAAAGTCTAGGGACGGACGGTTTCCTCAGCAGAGGAGACAACACCACATTCTTCATGGAACTTGGCATTGAAGCTGAATTGAATGAGGTTACGGTTTTTTTTAATAATAGGTAGTAAATCGTCGATACAATAACGTAAAAGAGAAGCTGGTACAGGATCAAGAGAACACGATTTAGCGGCAATTTTTTTCACGATACCAGAAAGTTCATTCTCTGAGGTGGGAGAAAATTCGCTCAATTCACATGTAATTATGGCGTTATCAATCAATGCAAAAACAGGAGCATCAGTAATAGATAACGTATCCAGTTGATGCCTGATTGTCACAATTTTGTCGGAGAAAAAGTCAGCGAACTTATCACATCATTCTTTTGGGGAGCTGCAGGATGGGTTATGTTTTTTAGGTGTAAGGTGCAGCATACGGGCTATGGTGTTAAATAAAACCTTAAAATCCGATTTATTTTCATTAACTGAAGCGAAGCGTAATAACTCATCTTTCAATTTGGGAAGACTTTAAGAGTTTACGAGCTCTGCTACACTGATCTGCAGTGTGCAGGCGGAAAAGAAGGAAAAGAATGTTGTTTTGGTTGAGCAGGCGTTTGTGGGGAACCCTTGGTGAGGGACGGAAAACCAGCTCCCCTAAAAACGCCTGCGTGGGAGGCTAATCTGCTTCAGATCCAGACTTAGGGGTGACGAATTGTCTTTGCGAGCACTGCGATTTTTTTGCGGGCACGAGCAGAGATAAAAAATTTGCTTTGCGAGTAGCGAGCAGTTTAGAGGGTACAACTCGTGATCAGCGAGCACTTCTGATATTTTCCGCTTACAGCAATCCATATGGAAATCCTTTTCTTTAAAATAAAACAGAAAATATTTTAAAACGGAGTTTTAATTTAGAGCGCACCAAGTTCTTTGCATCCTCGGAGACCCAGGGGCAGTTAGTCAGGTCGATAAAATGTTCGTGGTGAAAGTTTACTGCAAGATCGAGACGAGCCCCTGGGCACTTACTCTTACCGAACCAGTTCCAGAAGCGTTTGAATTGCCCGCTTCTGATTGGCCAGAAAAAAATTTTTCTGGCCAATCAACGAAGAGAAGCTGTCGGGTGACTCTCGTGTTTTATTACACGACGTAGTTTTCCTTATCGATCGCCATAGTTGCGTGGCGCGTTCAACGGGGAAAGTTTCTCGACGAAAGTTTCAGAAAAAAAAGTTAACAACCCGCAAAATTGCAACCTTTAGCACGGCTACAAGAAACAAACACTCTCTGATGAATTTTTAGTGCGGATCTTTCCAAGGTATCGTAAATTTTTATTGCTGATACGATACGCGATGCATGACTTTCACTTTCCACACCTTAATTTGCTCACATTGTCTAGTATACAACACCAAGCTTACATTTTAGATGTCCATGTTCGTTGCACGACTTCTGAAACTTTCTGCAGCGTGAAAATTTCCGTTGCACGGTCCACGCAACTACGTCGATTGATCGTGGGATTTGCTGGCTTGCTGCAGTGCACGCACCTTCTTGCTTTCGCGCCAAACTCGATCCCTTACCGTACGTATTTTAAATACAGCCGTTGTGTTTAGTTCGAAATCTCGGTCCGGTTATGTGCGGAATCCTGACTTGTTAAGTGAGGTCGATTTTTGCAGGCTGTGTGGGTTTATTTTTACGGATAAGTGAAGAAAAAAAAATAAAGGTGAGTTTGCGAAAATGTTTGAAAGTGGTTGGTGTGAAAGTTTTGGAGGGCGATAAACGCGCAGTGTGTGACACGTGTAGGTACAGAGTTGAGAAATCGTGGAAGGGTGGGATGTCTATATAGATATTTTTGTAGTCACAAAAAGTTTACAAGAAGTGAACGCTCTTTAGGAAATTCCAAGGAGAAGAGACCAAGCAATAGGGACACTTTCCAAAGATCCAACTTCAGCTCTTGATTTCAAGGACCTGGGTCTCTAGCTTACTAAACCGCATAAGAGAACCTGGGTTAGTCTTCACTGTGATTAGAGTTATGGATAATATAGTAGAAATGAATTTTTATTATAAGATACACGTATAAAAGTAATTTCACATAATATGTGTTTTTTTGCCAAACTATTTATCTATGATTGACTTGATGTTTCCCCTTACTGACCCCCTTAAACACATCCACAGTGCCATTGTTTTAACTCCCTTGGAATTGATGGAACAAGATTGGACTTATTTTGAAAAAATAATGCTGCAATATTAACAATTTTCCTTTGGTGCATTTGTTTGATATTTCATAACTTCCCTATCATAATTCTCCTCATCTGACAATAATATTCTTCATTGATAATTATTTTTAAATTATCTTTAAACACCCTCTTCAGAAAGGTAAAAATCTCCAGTGCATGGTCACCATTCCACACAGTGTCTTTAAAATACTTTCCACAGAACATAACTTATTACAACTATCAATTATTGTTTCCTGTAGAAGACAATCAGAGAATACAAGTTCTAGAATACAAGCAGTGATGATTTGATTCTTGAAATTCCTGTCACAGATCATTGATTTTCTTTAAGCAGACTGACAGTCTTTGGCACTGATGTCGCAACATAAGTGGCTTGGAATGATTCTGCTGTTTTCATTACTGTCATCAAAAAAGGAAGGAGTTTTTTCTCTTCTACAAGTTTTACACCCAGGGGCGGATCCAGGATTTTTTTAGCAGGGGGTGCACTCGTCTCTTGCCCTCCTTCATCACCAATAAACCACGTAGTTTTTTTTTTTTGCAGAATACCAGTTGTATTAGAAAACCGCAGGTCATCTCAGGGGGGGGGGGTGCACACCCCCTGCACCCTCCCCCTAGATCTGCCCCTGTGGCCACCTAGTAAAACAAACCCTTTGGGACAGAAAGAATTACCAACAAATACCCCAGCATAAATGTTTATTAACAAATTAAAATAAAATAAAATATTTTTGCACTATTATCTTAATTAAGCAGTCGCAAGGCTTACTTAATCACCTTTCAATTGTCAATAAATGGTGACAAAAAAAACATGACAATTCTACTGAAGTGTCTGTCAGCTTTTAGACATTAGATTACTGAGCATCCTTGAATAAAAGCCAGATCTACTGTTAAGTATAATGAGGGTCCTGAAAGGGGGATATCAATCCCATTGAAACTGTTTAACCCTCAATTCCCATTTTTAACATTTTTTTCCCATTCTCAGTGATAGAATCCCTCTGCCAGTGACTTAAATCCCATTTTCCCAGAGTAACAACATCCCATTTTACACCTTCAGAACTCCCCACAATGAATTCAGTGTAGCAACCTTCCTAGTAAACAAATCAGCATACTTACCAATGAACAGCTGTATGTACCTGCAATGGGATTCTTCCGGTAAAACTCCTTAAAGAACATTGCCCTGAATTTCTTGTCCCCCAGTTAATGATTCCGGGCTTCCGTACAACAAAGAAAATGCTCCCTATCCATTCAATATTTCTGATCTTTTGTTTTGCTTTCCCCTAA